>JAQZBX010016425.1:0-36497 GCA_029593785.1 Cabassous unicinctus | reverse complement strand
GGATCAAAGATCTAAATATAAGAGCCAAGACCATAAAGACCTTGGAAGATAATATAGGGAAGCATCTACAAGATCTTGTATTAGGGAACAGTTTCATAAACTTTACATCCAAAGCACAAGCACTGGCACTAAATGTGGATTATAGTTTATATTGTAGTTTACACACTCTAGCTCACAAATTTGTAAGTTATTACAAGATTTTTTTGTCATTATAACATGGTGTGTTCACTTATTAATATTCTCAACAAAATTATTCTTAACAAAAAGTGGGAAGGAAGAAAAATATTGCTTAGAAACTTATTTGGAGGCTTAAATTTGCTTCCCAATGTCCAATTAAATAAACATTCTTTTTAGTATAAACTATTCAAGAAGAAGCTTCCACTCTTCACCGTCAGCTAGTTTTCCCCAAAAGGTCAGATATTTAAAAAGAGAAATGGACGTGACTGTGAAATGTGGTTCAGTTCTTCAAATATATACCAAGGATCTGTCAAGATGGAAAAGCATTCTATTTCCATTTTCTAATTTTCTTAAATTTTGTTGAATCAAGCAAATTGTTGGTACCAAAATCTGATTGTTCTGTCATCAATGATGCTGGAACTTTCCCCCAGATGTTACCTTTCACCCTTGATTGGTGTGAAGTACTTTGACTGGTGTTAGGTAAATCACAGAACATAATTTTAAGAAAATAACAATTCAAGCGATTTATTGTCTCTTTGAGTTTGATAGTCTACTCTATTTTTGGAAGTCCCTTTTAAACTCTGGGAATGTAAAACAATTACCTTTCAAACCACTGAAGTGCAAACTGAATGTAGTTAACACCTCATCTGGCTTCTAGGGTACAAATTAACCTTGTCTATAGGCCATCAGGAACATTTAAAATTATTTGTGAATCATCAACATTTCTAAAATGTGGCCAAATGCAATAAAAGGTAAGCAATGTAATAAAAAAAATTATTGAGTACAATTAGGAAACAGGGCATTATATTTTATGACTTTTATCACACTGTGCAACATGCTTTTCTTTGATCCCAAGTAGATCAGTTTGTGTCTTTACTCCTCTTCAAAAGAGTGCTCTAATACTGTAAGCAATCAGTATCCACTCACCTGCTGTCACTTCACATGCACACACATTGACAGGAAACCCAGGGGCCCCAAACATATTCCCCTATTGACTCACGGGTCTTCTGCTGAGAAGGACGCAGAGGTCCTCTATCCTGTAGGATAGAATAGAACAGCAGGTAAGGAGGTATAATCTCAGAGGGTCTGCCACATGATGTCCCACCAAGATAATTTTCTAGTAGGAATCAAAGCATGAATTTGACATTAGAATAAAGATGTGGAATGACTAACCCCTCTCTTTGTACTCAAATTAATTTTTTTCCCTTTTCTTCCTCCCTCCTTGCTCTTTCCCTTCTTCCTCTTTCTCTCCTTTCCATCCATTTATCTGATTTTTCTACTTTTGGCCTTTTTTCTATTCCTGTCTTTCTCCCTCCCTCTTTCCTATGTCCTCTTGTCATGCATTCTATCTTTGAATTTGTATCTAATCTTATGATTCATCAATAAACACATAATCCCAGTTTTCTATCTAAAATCCTGATCTCTCTCAAGTGCCAATCTACCATTCTCAACTGCTTAGTGGCCACTTGCAGCTATTCTTTGAATTTTGTAGATTCAACATGTTGTCTAATTAATCTTACCCCCATTCCACAAACCAGCTCTGTCCTCTACTTCAATGAATGTTTTCACCAATCTTTAGTTATCTAGGCTTCAAATCTTGCAGTAATTTTTTTACTCCTCCCTTGTCTTTCTCCTACATCCAATCAGTCATAAGTCCTCCTTGTTACAGCTATAGCTCTGTCCTTTCATTTGTAGTTCTCATATCAAGGTCTTAATAGAATATTACCATCATTCATTTAAACTGGTCTTCTAATCTCCATTCCCTATGCCTTACCAAATCATCTTTCAGACCATTATCAAGATATCTAAGATACCACAAGAGTCCCAAGATACCACCATGATTACTTCATACTGCTTATCAAAAACCTTCGATAGGGGGAAGCAGATGTGGCTCAAGCGATTGGGCTCCCGTCTACCATATGGGAGGCCCTGGGGTCAATTCCTGGGGCCTCCTGGTGAAGGCAAGCAGGCCCGCACCACGGAAAGCTGGTGGCCTGCACCGTGGAGAGCTGGCGCAGCAAGATGATGCAACAAAGGGAGATGCAGAGGAGAGACAGTGGCAGACGCAGCAGACCAGGGAAATGAGGTGGCTCAAGCAATTGAGTGCCTCTCACCCACACCAGAGGTCCCAGGATTGGCTCCCAGTGCCTCCTAAAAAAAGAAAGACAAGAAGAAAAAAGACAAGCAGACGTGGAAAGAACACACAGTGGATGGACACAGAGAGCAGGCAGTGAGCACAAACAACAACAAAGGGAGTGGGGAGAAAATAAAAACCTTTGATAGGGGCAAGGAAAAGGCAAGACAATCAGAAGAAAAACAAAGTTGAGTACTTATACTACTGGATATCAATATATAATATAAATGATTACAAAATATCAAGTGTAATTCAGACAATGTGGTATGGTGCAAGGATAGACAAATAGACTAATGGGATAATAGAGATTCAGGACACAGACTTACACACATAGAATCCTTTAATTTATGAGAAAGATGCAGGACAGTGAGGAAGGGGTGGTCTTTTAATAACGTTGTAAGGAAATTGGATATACATGTGGGAAAAATGAATGTTGACTCTTCTCTCATATCTTATGTAAAAATCAATTTTACATGGGATGTAGATCTAAATATGGAAGACTAATCAAAGTGACCCAAAAGCATTAACATAAAGGAAAATACTAATAAATTAGACTGCATTACAATGAAGAATCATAAATAAGTGAAAATGAAAGCCACAGAATTGTGGAAGATATTCACAATATATCTATCTAACAAAGAAGTAGTATAGAATATATTAAAACCTCTACAAAATAATAAGAAAAAGGCAAGTAGTCTAATAGAAAATTAGACAAAAACTTTAACAGGAGCTTCATTTTGCCATCTTTTGGCAATTGTGAATAGTGCTACTATGATTAGTATGCAAATGTCTGTTCAAGTCCCTGCTTTCAGTTCTTCTGGGAATATACCTAGAAGTAGGATTTCTGGGTCATATGGTAATTCTATTCTGAGTTTTGTGAGGAACCACCAAACCACAGGAGCTGTACCATTTTACATTTCAACTAACAGTGAATGAGTGTCCCTATTTCTCCACATCTCTTCTCCAACACTTGTTGTTTTCCATTCGTTTAATAGTAGTCATCCTAGAGGGTGTGATGAAGTGGTACCTGACTGTGGTTTTGATTTGCCTTACCCTAATGGATAATGATAAATGAGCATCTTTTCATGCGTTTTTTGGTCCATTTGTGTATCTTCTTTTGGAGAAATGTCTATTCAAGACCTTTGCACATTTTTAAAAATTGGGTTGTTTGTCTTTCTGTTGTTATATTCTGGATATTAAATCCATATGAGATATGTGGTTTCCAAATAATTTCTCCCATTCTGTAGGTTGACTTTTTACTTTCATAATGAAGTCCTTTTATGCACAGAAGTTTTTAAGTTTTGATGAAGTACCATTTATCTATTGTTTCCATTGCTGCTTGTGGTTTTGGTGTAAAGTCTAAGACACCATTGCCTAATACAAGGTCCTGGAGATGCTTCCCTATGTTTTCTTCAGGAATTTTATAGTTGGGTTCTTATATTTAGGTCTCTGATCAATTTTTAATTAAAATTTTTATATGGTGTGACGTAGGGGTCCACTCTGATTCTTTTGCCTATGGTTATTCAGTTTTCCCAGCACCATGTGTTGAAAAGACTATTCTTTCCCCATTGACTGGAATTGGCACCCTTCTCAAAATCAATTGGCCATAGATATGAGGGTTTATTTCTGAACACTCAGTTAGGTTTCAGTTAGGAAAAAGAAAAGTACATTAGTCTATGTGTCTGTCCATGTTCCAATATCATGATATTTTGATTACTCTAGCTTTATTATAAATGTTTAAATCACAAAATGTGAGTCCCCCAACTTTGTTCTTTGTTTTCAAGATGGTTTTGGCCATTCAGGGTTCCTTACCCTTCTATATAAATTTGATGATTGATTTTTTCCAAATGTTTTGATGTATATATGTAAATACTCATATATACATGTATGGAAATATTATGATATTTATTATAGAATTGGCTCACTTGACTGTGGTGATTGGCAAGTCTGAATTCCATAGGGCAGGTTGCAAACTGGGAACTCCAATGATGCTTTCGACGAATTCCCCAGGAGAAGCTGGCTGGTTGAAGCAGAGACAGAAAGTCTTTCTGATGCTTGAATCATCAGGTCTTTTAGGACTTCAGCTGATTAGATGAGACTTCTCTCATTGCTGAAGCCAATCTCCTTTGTTGATTGTAGATGTAATCAGCCAAAGTTTCAATCAACTAATGATTTAAGTCCATGAAATACTCTCACAGTAGCAATCAATCCAGTGCTTGTTTGACCAAACAACAGGACACCAAAACCTAGCCAAGCTGACACATGAGTTTAACTGTTACATCAACTAAACTCTATTGGAACAGTGATAAAATGCTTGCTGTGGATGGCTTTGCCTTTTTGTTCCACATTGATCCTCTTCAGCCAGATAGCAGGGTTTTATTTGTGAGAGGGGATATTAAAGGGCAGGTAGGGCAGGTAGAACATGAGACAGAACCAGAGGCCTGGGGTTGGTGGTGGAAAGATGGAGAGTGGAGATATGAAAAATCTGGAGAGACAGAAAATTTCCAGGAAAAAGAAAAGTACATTTAAAGTTAATTTGGGAGACATCTGTTATGTGGGTACCATGTAATCCTCTCTGCCTTCTCTTTAGAAAATCATTCGTAAAGTCTACATGATTCATGAGTGAATTTGTAAGGTTGTGTGTGTTTGTGTGCACTTGAGGGGGTCAGTGGTGCTGGAGCGGATATAAGCTTCATGTACAAAGCAAAAAGCAAATGATAGAGAACCTCAACAGCCTGGTTTCCTTCGGTTTATACCTATCCTTTAACCAAAATGGATTGCTAACTTTGGTAAAATTTGATTGTGCTTTTTTTGTTTTGTTATTTCTTTTGTTTGCAAATATTATTGCCAAAACATGCCTCCCTAGGCAGCCTTGAAAGGAGGGGAGTTAGTGGCCAAGAGCAAGCCTGGTTCAAGGCTCAGCTCTGCCCCTTCCTAGCTATGTGAAGTTGGGCAAGTTGTTTAGCTCTGTAAAATGGGTATAATTATACTACCTTTCTTATATGTCTGTTGTTATGGTTAAATAAGATAATGCATTTAACACAGTGACTGGCAACATATGCACCCAATAGATGTTATTACTCTCTTCCCTTTTGGAGGCAATCTCCTGGAGGGAAGGGTCTTTGCAATGGATCTCTCATAATTTCAAATACTGTTCAGGCATCTTGCAAAATACTTCACATGGCCAATTTCAAGAAATATTTGTAAAAAGTCTAGATTCTTAAACATTCAAATGTGACATAATTTTGTTCATTTTTATAACAGCATCTTTAGAAGGACCAATATTCTATTGTCTCTTGTTTGAGTTTATACCTTTCACGCTCCCCTCCTCAAAAAGAGCACCATGGAACAACTAATAAATCAAAAAACAGAAAAATGCATGGAATCTCAATTGAATTCCAATTATTTTACCTGGAGGATGCTAATGACCCAAAAATAAGTTTGGAAATAAGTATTTGGGGTTATTCTTTCACTTCTTTTCCTTCCTTTCTACTTAGGAAACCCATAACTCATGTACTGCCTAGTAGTGCCAGATCTTTTCATATGTGTTTTATCTCCTTAAGGCTCTGTCACAGGAGGGAGAAGACATCTTCTACTCAGCATTCTTTACATTTCCTAACATTGTAGCTTGAACATAGTACATACTCAGGAAGGTTAGGGTTAAATTTCATGATATTTCAATGCTAGGAGAGCTCACTACTTCATTATATGGTCATTTCAGCACCATGCAGAGACCTGCTCAGTCACTAAATGTCTGCTTGAGGTCTCCTAGGCAGAAAACCCTGTTAACTGTTTTCCCACTTGAAGGGACAGGAGGTTTGTCTGGGAGTCTTTAGTGACTCATACTTCACAGAGCCCCAGTAAGGCTTCTCATATCCCACCAGCTTCCTGCTGTGTCTTTATGGAGTGCCTCTCGGGTGAGAGCTTGTGGGTCTTAGACTTTGGCTCTGCCTTACTCACCATTCATCTGCCCATTCTGTTTTTTCTTTTTTTCACGTTTTTTAATTGAGTGTCTACTATGTGCAGGGCTTTCTCCTGGGTACTGGGGATGTAGCAGTGAACAAAGCACACTGGATTTCTGCTCTTAGAGTTGACATTCTAGTGTGGGGAGTAGTGGTAGAGACAATGACAAGGTAAATTAGGCGACAAGATTTCAGATGGGCATACTTTCATGCAAACTTTTAACAGGGAATTTCAAGGACTTTTTTGTGATAGACTAGTTTAAGAAAATAAATTTATTAACTCACCTATCTAAGGAGAATACTGAGGAGAGCTCATAGGATTGAAGGAAGAACTGCATCTGCAGAGGACTCAAGCACTGGAACCATGCTAGGAATCTCACCATCTGTCTCTTTTTTTGCTTGTGCTGTCTTGCTTGCATTCTGAAAAAAATAGGCTCTCAACCCATGACATAGAATATAGACACTGAAGACACCAGATTCACATCATCTCATTTTAGAATTCTCCCTTGAAAGAGAACTTCCCTGTCATAGTATCTATACAGCAAATCCAGAAAAGGATTCTGATTAGCGTTCTTTGGGTTATGTGCCCATGCCTGAGTTAATCACTGTGTAACTGGAAGTGGGCTTATGTAATGATCGGGTCTAGATGATATGCTGAGCCCAGTGGCTATGAAGTAGAATCTGTTAAGGGAAGGGTGCTGCTCACAAAAAGGGCTGGGTAATCAAAACAATAGATTTAATAGTCTCCTACAGTCTTCTTTGCTGTGTCGGAAGATCCAGCAATGGGGCACTAACATAGACAACCAAAAAGATCCTCATCAACAATCTCCTAAAATACTTGGAATACCCAGAATTAATCTAAATATAAGGCATTATTCCTGCGTGAGGTGGATTTACATATATGTAGCTATAAGGAACCATGAGAAAGAGCATGCTATGTAGAGCCAGCGAGTCCTGGGTTTAGATCCTGCTTCTGGTATGTACTCTGTGATCTTGGGCAAGTTAATGTATATCCCAGGACCTTTGTTCTCTCATTTGTGAAAGATTTCTGCAGGGATGCAGTACCATTTATTAAAAAGATTATGCAAATATGATGGATTTGTTTGTTTTACCTTAGTCCCTCAAACACAGGATTTAAACTTCCTGAGTCATTGTCTTTCTGTCTCCTAGAATAATGGGGCTATAACCCCATAAGGTTAGATGCTGAGTGTCGATCTAGAAAACAGAACCCTGTCCAGTTGAGAATCCTGGGAATCAAGAGAGTAAGATAAAGGCAAGTTCTCCCACCCCAGTCAGGAAGAAGCAGTATTAGCAGGGCATTGAGACCACTGAAAATGCAAGAAGGGGTAATTGCTCTGAATCCCAGCTTGCCTGGGAGCTTTTGTAACCAGCCAGGTATTTACTGTTCTGGACTTTTTAAAACCTTTGCTGTCTCCTTTCATTGTTTGTTGGGCTTGGTGCTCCAGAGGGCTGAATTGATTATGTGCTATCTTATTTTACCATTACAGTGTTTCTGCCCATAACTTCCCAACTAGACAGTGAAATCTTTAAGAATGAAAGAACAGAAAAACAGAGTATCTACAACTGCAAGCAAGATAGTTCCATCCATCTGCCCCATGGGATCTAAGCCCCCTCTCAATCAGAAACAGAGTGGGCATCACCAACCCAAAATCCTAAAGATTGAGGAATGAACAAACCTAAGGGGCAAATGCAATTATGGACTAAAGTAGACTTATTATTATTCTAGCAATGGAAGAACTTGTATCATTGATATAAAGGCAGTGGCTACCAGAGGTTCTGAGTGGAGGGAAGGGGAAGAATAGGTATAACATGGGGGCATCTTTGGGACATTGGAATTGTCCTGCATGACATTACAATGACAGATACAGGCCATTATACATTTTGTCAAAATCTATAAATTTGTTTGGGGCAAAGTGTAAACTGTAATGTAAACTATAGACCATAGTTAGTAGCAGTCGTTCAGTATATATCTATCAATTGTAAAAAATGTACCACACTAATGAAAGATGCTGTTAATAGGGGAAGAGTGGGAGGGAAAGGAGGTGAGGTATATGGGAATCCCCTATATTTTTTATGTAATTTTCTTTTTCTTTCTTTCTTTCTTTCTTTCTCTTTCTTTCTTTCTTTCTTTCTTTCTTTCTTTCTTTCTTTCTTTCTTTCTTTCTTTCTTTCTTTCTCTCTCTCTCTCTCTTTCTCTCTCTCTCTCTCTCTCTCTCTTTCTTTCTTTCTTTCTTTCTTTTTCTTTCTTTCTGTAATACTAGATGAGAAGCAGTATGTGTAGAACTAGAATCTCTGGATTTAAATACCTATTGACTACTAAATAGCTGTGTGATCTTAGACAAGTCCCTTGTCCTTTTTGTGGCTCAGTCTCTTTGTCTGTAAAATGGGGATACTCATATCCACCTAGATCATAGGGTTATTGTGAGACAAAATTTTCAATTGTTGTTAACCCTTAGTATATGCTAGCTATTACTAATGCAGCACTTACTATGTGGCATGTGCAATGTTATATTTACATCTTCTAAGTTATTCCTCACAATAGCTCATGATATCATTAAAACTACTGTCCCCATTTTACAGATAACAAATCCGAGAGGTAGAGCCAAGGTTGAAATTCTTGTTTGACTTCAGAGCTCAGTCGTGTTTTCAACAATGTCTTACTGTCACCTCCTAGTTTGTGGAGTCCCCAGCTTCAGTGCTGTGTGGGATGGGGGGCACCCAGATGCTCCCTTATAGAACCTTATGTATGGAAGAGATTGATTCTCATTGACTTGCCAGGTTTTATTGATGTCTCCCAGGGAGCCCGGGATGATCTGGCACCTAATTCACAGAGTTGTTTCACAGCACAGAGCTGAATGCAGAGGCTGTGTCGAACCATTTTTTTTCCCTCCTTGTCATTTAAGGTCAGGATCGGGTATAGTGGGTTGAAATATATATTGTTCACAGCCTTTTTCTGCTCACTGAACTTTCCAATTAGTGTCCATTTAAATGGATGCAGGGGAGAATTTCTTACAAGTTATGGTGTCATGTTGAATTGTGGTGATTATGAAGGGTACAGTGACAAGAAAGACCTAAGATATTCACATCGCTTAGCAAAAATTGATGTGAGAAATAATCCTTAAGAGTTCCTTGATATAAAAGGACATTAAACCATTTTTCCCATTTTGTGGCTAAAAGTCCTTCTAATTTAAATGTTCCATTTCCTTGAGTTTTGTTTTTAAGATTATAGTTGCGTATGGTGCCCTCGGGTAATGTTATATTGATTATAAAATGTCTCTAGTGCATTTCTGCTTTTGGTCTATTTAAGTATAGAACAAAATGGTGTGGGTTTTCTATCTTTCATTCCAAATGTCATTTGCTGTGAGCTATTTTCTTGTGCTCAGTTGTTTTCTTTTTCTTTTGTTTATTTTACTTTGCATACTTTAAAAAAAAACAAAACAGAATTGGTTATAATATAGGATTATGCTGTGTTCTGAGGGTGAATTTGAACATTAGGGCTGATATTTTATTTTGTGACAGAAAGTATTTTTTTCTTTTTTTCCCTCTATTCTCCTTCAAAAAATGAACTGCCCCAGTCAATGAATAATTTAAGTCCTTGAATTCCGAGAACAGATTTGAGTATTTCATGGTACAGCCATCTTTATTTTATGTCTCCTTCCCTGGGGTAAGAGAGGTACCAGGTATTATAATATGAACTCAATCAGTCAAGTCCTTTCCTGGGGTTGCTTGGTGATGAGAGTCTCACCTCTAAGAGGATTTAATTCACAGACAAGAAGAGAATTCAAGGAAGGCTGCTGTCACCCTTATTCAATCTCCATTGATTTTTACTGTGCATGAGCACAGTCTTGCAGCTTCCCTCAGGAGGGTTGGTTTTCCTAGGAAAATACTGTTTTCTCTGGAGTTTTTCCAAAAATCACCAATTTGTGGTCAGGGGATATGAACAGATTGTCTTTCTAGTTCCACCCCAGTTCTAATAATAGTTCAGTGGTGGGAGTCGAGAAAGGGTGGTTTCTAGCTGTACTTTGTTTCTGGTCTCTGGTTCAATTTTATCAAGACCTGTTGTAGCATTTCCGACTATCTCATTTAAAAGAGCATGCAAGCACTAAAGAAAAGTGGTGCGTTTGCTCATCAGCATTTCAGATTGCCTCCCTCAGTTTCAAGGCCATTTCAGGGTGCGGCAAGTTATTATCTTAACTAGTCTAAAACTAGTCTACTTTGGAAATAGATTTTCTTTGCAAGTTGGTTGGTTAAAATTAAGGAGCATAATAATCTGTAGAAACACAAAATATTGACATAGTACCTAGGCTAGCCCACTAATATCTGTTTAACTCACAATGCAATTATATTTCTGATGAAACAAAAAACATGTACGTTTGGAAATGTGTCTGGGTTTCAGTTATCTCCATTGTAGCCTTGGTTTTAGGATCCAGTATTTTTTCCCATCCCACCTACTCTACCACTTCCCCAGCTTGCCACATAAAACATTTACTTTTCCATCTCATTCCTTGGAACTCCTACACTTGGTCCGTGCTCCAGTCTTTTTCAGTTCTATTAAGATATCCAATTGTGCCATCTTTCTATCAAGTCCAGACCCTCATTCCACTGGCCCCTCTGTGTGACATGCTCTTCCATCCCTTCTTATCCTGGCTAACTCCTATTTGTCCTTAAGTTTGGGTGTTATGTCTCTGCAAAATCTTCCAAGTTTCTTCCTTCTCATGCCTCAAGTTTGTGTTAGGCCTACCCATCTTCAAACTCTCTTGAACCTCTGCGAATATAGTTAACCCAAAGAAGAGAGGGTGGCCAGTCCAACTTCCATATTCTAATGGAGAAAAACGCTATTTCCATTGGACTTCCCTGGTACACGTTGTCCCAAATGTGTACTAGCCCTACAGGGATGTCAGAAGAGGATGCTGTTCTGCTCTCCTGACAATGATGGCTAAGACTCCTACAGTGAACCATCCATGTGTCTTCAAAGAAAAGTGACCCCAGCAACCTCAGTGCTAACCTCAGTCGCAGCTGCCCCACTCTTGGCTCCCAAGGTTTCAGATCTTACTGCTTGGTCTTTCAGTTCACATTATTGCCCTTCCTAAGAAAACAGGAGGCAGCCCCACAAACATTGAGTCATGCTTCATTCTGTCCTAACTCTCACAGACCCAGACCACTCTCTTTTGTCTCTCCCCAGGGATTTACATCTAGTGGTTGAGCAGTTTCCTCTTAAATACTCAAAATCCGAAGGATCTTACTATATACCTCTTTTCCTCAGAAAATGGGAATAGCTTTGCATCCTCCTAAAGAAGGGTACTCTCAAGGAGGTTCTCGTTCTCAATCTTGTGCAGGTGCAGGGGTGGTGCTTACACAGCCCCGAGAGCAAGTGCCTGCTTACATTTTGGGTCCTAGGCATCTTCATGCCTCACCCAAATCCCAACCTTGCTCTTCAAAGCAAACACACCTATGAAAACGGCAGGTGGATGAGAACATTTCTGGCATCTTTGTCACTACAAAGAAAAAAATCTATAGTTTTAACCTGTGGCATGTCACCCTGAAACATAAATAGTTTCTATGTGTAGGAACCCCAAGAAGAAGGTATTAATATCATTCCCATTCAATAGATGCAGAATCAGATGACTGCAATTATCTTTCATTTCATAACAATTTGCCACAGTACATGACACATAGTAGGTGTTCAAAAATATTTGAATGAATGAGAAAGCCTGGAATTTTTTTAAAGCAATTACTTATTCATCTGACAATTTGCCATTGTGATTCCTCCCCTACATGGAGGAATGCCAAGTACTGTTATGGACACTGGCATGTGGAGATGGATGAGCCAGAGTCCCTGTCCTCAAGGAGCCCATAGCCCAGGGCAGCAATTCTCAACTCAAGGATTCAGGGAAAGGAAGGAACATTAGAGTTTCCTGTGGAGCTCCTCCCAAACCACAGGCAGGACCGTCATCTCATAACTCCACTACCCTACAAGTACTTCATTTCCTAAGCCACAAGTGAGCCTAGTATCCAAACCACTGAAATGTAAAACTCCCTCCCTGCCCAATAATTGAGCTGTCCCTAAGGGCTGTGTAACAACCTCTACTTGATGTCTTTCCTTAATTAACAAAAAAGGGAGAGAGATTTTAGAACATCCTCCTTCTGAAATCCCTCTGCATTAATTAGACAATTGTGTAAAGATATTTGATGATTAATTTAAAAACTAATACATTATTAATATTCTAATAAATAATATTTAATATATGCTAATGCGGGTTCAAATTTATAAACCGTTCCACTTTCTAACAACACCTCTGTAACTTATTACAAGATCAAGTGAAAAATGCCATTTACAAGAAACTCCACACTTTGATCATGGCTTCATTGTAGCCTGTGTGTCCAGGTCACTTTCTTGTTGGAAAAGAACTGGTAAATTCATTATACTGAATAAGTAACAAAGAGAGAGCAGTGGGACTGAGTTCCCACGTCTAAGAATCTTTCTTTTCAGATGTAGGCATTGTAGGGAATGGCCTTCTTAAGCAACAATTTAGCTTCCTGGAATTACAAACTATTCCTTAGCCCTTAAGTTTCATACATGACAATGCGTCAGCATCTAGCAAATTGCCTGGCACAGCGAAGATGCTTAACAAATATTTGTTGAGTGAATGGATAAACAAATAGACAGAAAATGTGCTCTTTAGTCCCCTTCTTTCTCTATTCTGGTATTTCTCCAGTGTTGTTGGCTGTGAAATTGGCTGCTCTCCCATTAGAAGAAATGGAAGGAAAAATATTTCTGGGACTTGAAAAAGTACCTAAAATTAGATTTCTTTCATTACCTGGGGATATATAAATGTGTGTGAATAAATACATATATACATAGTATAACAGATTTAAAATTAAATTTCTTCTTATAGGGTTAATCTTTTATTATAATGAAGATTGGTATCTATTAACAATAAAATTCTAGAATGCTGTCCCAGCATGTTTTCCCACAAAAATAACTGTCCCTAACTGGACAGAAATGAAACTTTTTGGCAAAAACATAATATGAAGTACAGAAGAAAGCACTGGCATTTTTTTTTTTTTAACTTTCTTTTTTTGGCTGGTGTGGGGGGCCTGGTGGGGAGGATAACTGGTTTAGATTTTATACTACCAACTTGCAAGGAATAAATAATTTTATTTCCTTCCCAAATGTGCCTTTATTACTTAGCATATTCAACCTGTATTTAATCAGATCACTAAATATTTCTTCTTGTAATGGTATTAGAAATATAATAATAACCTTAAGTAGTTTTCCACAGGTAGTAGGTATTTGCAGGAAAACATATGCAATTGTATTATACCAATTATATCAAACTTTTTAATAATTGGATGGGAATTTCCTGTCACCCACTCCCATGGCCCCAGAAATATTTTAAGCAGAGTCATAAGATTGACTTTACCTTGGACTTAGCACCTATTGATAAGAAGACTTGTCCAAAATTAGAAAGGCAAAAATTGCTTTTGTCGCCAATCAGTGATGTTTCAATTTAAGCAATATTGTTTGGTATATAAAGTGCCTCAGTTACTGCCAGTGATTAATATGGGTAGTTTTCCAAGAACTAAGCTGTAAAACTATTTTATATACCTGAAAGATATGGTAATTTTATCCCACAGATTTTGAAAAAAAAAAAGTAGTTTGAAAAATAAACTCTGAACTCGCAGAGTTATTTTTGCGGAAATGAAGAAAACAACTTAGGATATTAAGTATTAAAAAATTCACGCTCTGAATCTCTAAGCAATTGTAAAAATGTATTCATATTCCTAGGTGGTGCGTTTCTTTCTTTCTCCTTTTTTATAATGATGTGCATCAAGTTTATTTGGATTATGTAAAATTCTCCGCTTTCAAATGTATGCCAGAAGGAAGTTCATCTTCTATGTTAATAGCAAGAGCAATTTTGTGTTCTGCGAGATCTCTCAGCTCAACCAGCACAACTGTGAACATTTTAAAAAATAAGAGAAAGATGAAGGTGAGGATTTTGTGATGTCTGCTGAGAATTACCATTTCTTGCTGGGAAGGTAGCAGTGATCACTGTTCCTTTTATAAAACTGGACAGAGTTAAATGCTGTTTCCCTTTCCCCTACCTTCTGCCCTTGTATTTCTAGGGTGAAATGAAGAACTCATGGAAAGCACTCAAACTATTTCAATATCTAGTACTGTGTTCCCTAGAATTGCTCTACCACTAAAGACTAATTTTTGGAGGGAATATTGAAGGTTTTACAGTATTGAAATCTCCAGCTAAAATGCAAATACTATAAGAACACTCTATAACTCTTTTCTTTTTTTCTTTTTTTTAAAGCATAGACCCTATGTAAGGCCAAAACGGCAAGGACAGTTTTATTTCATTTCATTTTATCACTTACTGAGTGTCCATGTGAACTTGGTGTGTTGTGATGTGACAGGGACTGTGATGAATAGAATTTGGTCACTGCCCTCAAAGGGACCCAGTCCAGGAAGGGCAGAGCAGACACTTAATTGTGAAAAGAAGGAATAAATCAATAGGGAGAGCTGGCTTGAGGAAGTGGAGAGTACTTGCCAATCCTTCAAATTCAATTATGTAATAATACTTTGCTGGGCAAACAAACCAGTCAGCAACATAATTTTTGACCCCTGGACTGTCAATTTGCAATCGTTTATTGAGGATGCAAAGGATGAGCAGTCAAGCAACCAGCTCCAACACAATGAAATATGTGTTGTAGTAAATAAAAGTATAAGGTTAAGTGCTACGGAAGCACAGAAGGGGCAGTGTCTAGTTCTTTCTGTGCATATTGGACAAGCGCTCAGAAAAAAAAATGACACATGAATTTTGTTTCTGTTTTGAGACTAATATTTATTGAGGGCTGACTCTATAGAGGAGACTGTGTTGGACACACGGCTCACATTGTCACATATGACTGAAGGGAGGAAAAGTTATTCTGGAGAAGGAGGAAAGCCTGAGCAAAAGCTGGGAGATTTCAAAGTGCGTTTTTCCTCCAAAATGCTACTGCATTCTGTGGAGAGTAGAGGAAGATAAGCTTGGAGTCAGGCTGTAAACGTTTTTAATGTCATTCTAGGCAGAGCTTGGTCACTAGGCAGCCTCGGGAGGTAATTATAGCACCTGGGGAGACAGTGTGGAGCGGGGAGGCAAATCACAGAGGGCAGGAGCTTGGGGAGTGGCTGGAAGCCTGAAGAAAGTGATCCACTTAAGAGGATTGAGAAGGAACAATCAGTGGAAGGAACACCAGTTTGGCTGAGCTAGTTTCCATGGAAAAGCCACGTGGGGACATCCCCAATCAGTCTCCAGTTTTCCTGCCTTCCCAGGCCAGGTGCCAGACATGTGAGTGAAAATGCTGTCCTGTCTTTTCCAGGGCAGGTCTGGTGCCTGTGTTTCCTGAATTCCGAAGAACCCGGCATCCTTGCCTCACTGCTCTACTATTTCTAGGGTACTGCCCTCGTCCTCATCATCCAAGATAGTGGCACGATGGTTCCAGCAGGTGGATGGAGGAAGGAACAAAGAAGAAGAAACAAAGGGCACATGTCAGCTGTCTCTTAAGGTAGGTTCCTGCCTACTACACACAAAACCTGATTATATCTCATTGGTTAGAACTTAGTCACATGTCCATAATACACCTCGAAGGAAGACTGGGAAATGTCGTGTCTTTGGAGAAACCTTGCACCCAGTAAGAAATTCAATTACTATTGAAAATGGAGAGCAACTAGTGGTCTTTACCATACCAAGACAATGGTATCACTGGGGGAAAACAGGATTTCATTTTAAATCAAGAGCACTTAGAAAAGATGAAGGGAATAAGGAAATGGTAACAACTTATAGACTATCTCATGTTACCAGAATTTTGGTTCCTTATCCATGTTACTAGTGAATATTCCTAATTTTTTCAAGACTTTCCCCCTTAAATATCTCTGAAGTCTTCCACAGGAGTATATAAATATTCATGAATCATTTCTCACATGTTGCTTCCTGCTGGGGAAGCAGAGACTCCTCCCTGGGGCAGGGTGAACACCATGATGCCACGCTCTCTGATACCACCGCTGCCACCATCAGTGGATCCAGAAATGTACCACTGATGGCAATGTGCTCCTTCCTGCCATGGATCTCAGTCAATTTGTCCTAACAAAAACGGTTTCATAAATGATAAAATCCCTTTCAATTCCGAGCCCCTCACCCTGCTGTAGCTCATAAAGTACCCTCATATTACCAGAATTAATTCTGCTAGTAGTAACTGGATTACTACTAGGAATTGAACAGTAGTAGTAATTGAATTAATTTTCAATGGTGTGTATGTTGGGACCAGTACCCTCAACACATTGATAAATGGGCATGCTCAACTCATGCTTCCAAAGTCCTTCTGCCCTTATGTTAAGTTCCTTCTCAGGAGTTCTTTGGCTTTTTGTTAGAATCTGCCTTTGGCCAGACCCTTGCTAGTCCATGGATTTATTTTAATATCTTTGACCATCAGTAGAGAGTGGTCATGGTTTATGGGCTCAGTCCCTTTTCCCTCCTGAGTTTAATTTGTCATTTATGCATGTTTTCATAAACAGTTACAAAGAAACGTCAGACTGTTAACTTGGTAGCCTCAAACTATGAAATAAATGCACACGAGTATATCGGGGAAGGGATGATAGAACTCAGAGGGAGAGCAGAGTAAGCTCTGGTCCGTTCTGTGCCCTGTGGCACTAGCCATAGCAAGAGGATTCCAAAGGACTGAGGACAAGGGGCTAGGAAAGAGAGGTCAGCAAAGGGTGGAAATAAGGGAAGAGGAAATGTCTAGGCAGATGGGGATGAGAAGACGATGGGTACCGGGGACAGCAGTCTGGAGAGGTAGCCCGATTGGGAGGTGATTTTGCAGCATGAGGGAACAGGATGGCATTTTGGAATGGAACATTCAGGGTTACAAGAGAGGAGAAAATACCACAGACAGGAGAATTAGGAGGGCTCCAGAGTCTGATTCCCTCCTTGGTTTTCTCTGAGGCCAGTATTGCAAATGAGCATTTTGAAATTATTTCCCAAAGTAGTCTTAATGATTACAGTTCTTAGTTAAGTTTTAACATCATTTTTACTTTTTTAATTATTTTTTTATTTTGTTTAACATCATTTTTAAAGACATAAGTATTTCCCCGTGGTTCTAAAAAAAAACTATGCTACTAATTAACTACTTTTGTGTATATTAGCTGTATTCTGGAGGGATGTTAAGAATTCTCCCCACCCCCAAGTAAACACTTGTGAGTGTCCATGTGAGTGTCCATGGCATATGTCTTGGGTCTTTAGAATTTTAACCTTTTAATAAGGGTTAATTGGTAAAGAAGCCAATTACATTACATTATGGAATAAAGGAATCAAACATGATCTCTTTTACTACGGCCCTGTGTGGTAGACCAGTCGACATCAGAGCCTATCCCCTGTTATGTAGATAGAGAAGGGGGAGGAGAAGTAGAGTATGAGCAGCAGAACAAGAAATCTGAAAACATGATCTCTGACAACTGGTGATTGCTGACACCATCACACTACACCTGGGCTGGGCTTTTAACAGGAGCACAGTGTGCAGCAACAGGGCACCCACTATTCCCTTAGACGAGATGCCTAAGTCCAGGCAGGCAGCCCTGGGAGCACTGGCTCCAAGAAGGGGGACTAAGGATCTAGGTACTAGAATCACAGTTACTGAGGAAGGTTGGTAAGAGCAAGGCTTGAGCCAATCCTTCTAGGATACTACAGGAGAGACTCGCATATGCAGGATAAGGGAGAATGCATCCCAATAGTCACAACTGCGATAAGGTCAGGACTTGAAAGAACCAATACTTGAAAGTATCTTTTAAGTTTTCCATAGATTCTGAAGGGAGTCATCAAGTACAGGGAATCTAGACCCTAAACCTTGGGGATTCCATTTTGCTTGACAAAAGCTACTCCCTCTTCTCTGCTGCCTAATCAAAAGCACCCTCAGACTTAAAAGAGAGAACATACTTCTTTGTGCCTCTCCCAGTCTTTTGCTAGATGTTTACGCAGTTGTGCTGAAGAAAAATACATTAATATAATAATAAAGACTATTTGAGTGTAAGACACTGTGCTAGGTGCTTCATACACATTACCTCATTTAATCCTTAAATCTTAAAATCATTTACAGATTAGGAAATTGAAATGAAGGGACTGGGGTTTATACTTTAAGGTCTTTCTTGAAAGCTCATGTTCTTAATACTTGAGGTTTCTATACATAAAAATATACTATGTGCATTCCCTAAGAAAGTGAGGCAACCAATTTCTTACCCTTCATCTCTCACAACTGCTTATTTAAAGGACTGTCTGGGAATGGGTATAGGTCAGTGGTTGAGCACCTGCTTCCCATGTATGAGGGCTCAGGTTCAATCCCTGGTACCTCCTAAAAAAAATAAAAATAAAAAATGAATGCATCTTTATTTTTTTTAAAGGACTGTTTGACTTTTGTTTGAATTTTTGAGTCTTCCTTTCATGTTGATTTTAGCTTGTTAATGGCTTTGGAGAGGAAGTTTCCCAGTAAGGCTATGATTTTTCGATGCCTCCAATAGAATGTGCTTGGAGGGAAGGGGATGATACAGAATCATAGATAACTAAATAGCCTTTGGCTTCCAATAAATCTTGGTTTAAATCTAGTTTGTCATATCAGATATGTGACCTTAGGAAAGTTACTCATCTTCTCTAAGTAATATTTTCTTCACCTGTAAAATAGGGACAATAAAGAAAATAGGGTTATCATGAGTGATTACCTTGAGGGTTCTCTTGAGTGAACGAGATTATGAATATAAAGACACATGGTCCCTACAACATGGAGCTTAAAATCTTGTAGGGGAGTGGATAAACAAACAGAGAAACCAATAAAACCAAATTAAAAAAATAAAACACACAAATATGAAAGATAATAAATTATAAGTTTTATGGAAAAAGAATGATTTTTCTTTGAGAGATAAAGATGGCAAGGGATATGATTCAAATTGTACTCATATTTTATCTTAAATACAATGAGAAATCTTTGAAAGATTTTAAGAAAACAAGTGACATCATGGGATTTTGCCCTCTAAATAAAACATTTGTGCTGCTACATGGAGAATGGATTGGGGAAGTGGGGAGAGGAGGGTGAAAAAGAATAAAAGCTAGGAGACCTGGTAAGCAAGTGTGTGAAAAGAGAGAGATGGATTCAAATATTTTGAAAGTTGAATTGACAGGACTTTGTGATGAATTCGATATGGGAGTTAAGGAGAAGTGTTAACAAATCAAGGTTAATTATGAAATTTCTGGCTTCAGCAATTGAGGTCAGAAAGTCTGGAGGTGGAGCAGATTTGGTGTGGAAGAGGGATGACCAAGAATTCAGTCTTGGAGATGTTAAATCTTAGGAACATTTGAGATATCCAAATAGAAATATAAAATAAGTAGTAGGCTAATATGTCCAATGTCTGTACTGAACATACACATTTGGGAAGTATAAGAATTTGTATGATTTTACAACCATGAGAAAGGAAGAGTGCGTAGAGAAGAAGGTGGAAAACTGAACCCTAAGGAAATCCATCATGGAGGTCAGGTAGAAGGAACTGTTAAAAAAAAAAGAAAAGAAAAAAAGGTTTACATGTGACAAAAGGAAAAAAAAAAGGAAAAGATTCATCATCCATATGGCACAATTTTGTACTTCAACAGAAAGTTTACTTTTCTACTTTTTCTTAGGTACTTTTATCTTATTTTTCTAACGAGATAAACATTTCTGGTCAGGCAGAGATTATGATTCTCCCTGCTCTGAGTTCAAGAGTCCAAGAAATAATTTTGATTGATTTGAGAAAAAGGGATAAGATAGAATCTAACTTAGAATACTGAAAGTCATCTTACCATCCATTTCAAACCCCTATAGTCTTTAATAGACCACAAGAAAGGTTTTAGCCCATCTCTTTATAGAAGACAGAAGGAAATTTTTCATAGCAAAACCATCTTCCACCTTGCCTACTTAAATCAGATATCTTATTTGTTAGTAGATTAAGGCTATTCAATTGCAATAAAGACTAAATCAGAGGTTGACAAAATAGGCTAGTATTTGATTATGTTTCTGGACCTATTCAATGGGTAATCAAAACTGTAATCTTTACTTGATTACATTTAAGAAGGGTAACACTTCAGTTTTCTATCAGTTAATCAAGAAACCAAAAAAAAAAAATCTTATTAAAATACTTCATAGCCTTTGTACCACTTGCCCACAGATACAGCAATTACTGAAAGGCAAAAAGAGTAGTAGGGAGAAAAAACATTTCTAAGAGGATTTTAGTTTTAATACTTAGTTAAATTATGGCTGCATGGTGGTTGAAACAGACATCTACAGGAAAAATGAAAGAGGTTTAGTGGAAAAAGACACTCAGCTGTGAAATGAGGAATAAAGGTGATTGTGTTAATCACCTCACTGTGGTGATGCTCTCACTCTGGTTTTTCATCTATTTAATTTGGGGAACTGGAAATACATAGGATGAGCCTCTCAAGCAGAAAAAAAAAAACATTCTTTAGGTAACATCTTTTGTATTGCTCTGTGTTGATTTACATACATTTCAAAGTGTGTGTTCTTCTTTATACTCCCAACATTATTGAAAAAGTAACCAATAAATAATGTGTTTCTTAATACTGATTGATATTTTAATATAAAAATAGAATGCAAAAATGTCCATAATCCTGTTTTCTAGATAATTACAGTCGACACGGAAAAATAAAGACCAATATATGTACAGCGGTAGAAAATGCAAACAATACCAAGAAGTATAAAGTGGAAATTAAAAGCCTTCATCCCCAAACCCAGCCCTCCCTATTGAAGACAACTACTTTGAGCAGTGCATCATAGCTTCCAAAAAGGATATATTCATTCATTCATTTGTTTGTTTAGCCTCTATTACATAAAAGTGTTGATATACACATATGTATGTATATACACACATAATGTAATATATGTATAATATACATATATGTATAATGTATTACAAATATAATATATACATGAACATGTAATACATTATATCTATAAGATATATCCTTGTGTGTGTCTATACAGACGCCCCTCCCACACATACACTCATTGTCAGTTACAGAGTTTACTTGTACACCAAAGATTTTCCTAGATAGATAAGCCTATATAACTTTTCCTCTATTTCAAGTACTTTTCTTACATTACTCCCTTTATTCTTTCCATTATTTCTTCCTTCGTTTCCATATTTGCAAATGTTATAATAAACATCGTCTTCTAATTTACAGAATAGACCTCCACCTTTTCATTTTAAGTATGATTATTTAAATATTTGTTATAATATTAAGGATATTATATTAATTCTGGAGGCAGAATACCTGAGTTCAAGCCCTACTTTCATAGCTTACTGGATGTGTGAACTTGCTGAGTTTTTTTTTTTTAACCCTTCTTTGTGACTCTATTTCCTTGTATACAAAATAGGGATGATAATAATACATAGTAATGATCCTGGAGGGCTGTTGTGAAGACTAAGTGAGTACATGTAAAACTGACTAGATCAGAGAGGAAGTGTTCAATATATATTGGCTATTCCTA
Source organism: Cabassous unicinctus (assembly GCA_029593785.1). Classification (NCBI taxonomy): domain Eukaryota; kingdom Metazoa; phylum Chordata; class Mammalia; order Cingulata; family Chlamyphoridae; genus Cabassous; species Cabassous unicinctus. The sequence continues at coordinate 14,636 of JAQZBX010016425.1, read as the reverse complement.
TTTTCTGTCTAATCCCATTTGTTGAAGATCTTATTCATTGTTGTTTAAATAAGTAATATGTATTAAATTTTATTAACTACTATAGTGAATCTCTGCTTCCTTTTTGTCTGTTCTGTATTTTTTCTTTTTGGGAAAATTCTACCTTAAAATACTTAACTTAAAGTCAGTTCTCTAATTTATAAATTCACCAAATTACTAGTTTGCCTAAAATAAAATCCCCTTGAGTGTTTTTATATCCATTTAGTATCCCTTAATTTTTGCCATATTTTAAACTATTTATAATTATTATTTTAATGTACCTAAACATTTACTATGACAAATAGCTCTAGGAAGTAAAAAAGGATCAAATTTCCAACATATTGGGCATTAGGGGATTGTTTTGCATTCATAGGTAAGTTTTTCTAGGTTTGTTCGAGTCTCATGATATTTTAAAAAATTCTTTTTCCTTAATTACATTTCATTAAAATAGCTTGTTTTCAATAATAATTACTAATCACATGAAATATTTCATATGAAATATTTAATTTCCATGATGTTTAACTTATAATTTATGGTATAGTCCTGATCAAAGTAATAGGCAGAAGGAATATTACAACTCCCTTTGAAGTAACAGTGTGATTTAATCTATAAATATGAGTATAAATGATCTCTGTAATATTGCACTTCATAACATAGTATTATTTTATGAATTAGGGATTTTTTAAAAAACTGAGTTCAAAGAAATTTTGATCAATTTCCTACTTTTTAAATAATACCTTTGATTAATGCTGATTCTCACTAAACAGAAGTTAGTATTCAGTTGATTTATAAATGAAGTATAGACCAGACATACAGAACATTAAAAATTAGAAATAAAATAAAGAATAATCACTGAGAATAGAATATGAAATATAATTTACAAAATCTCATATTTGAATAGTGCTTGTTACCAGAAAAAGATTATTGAGAATGGGTGTATGAAAAACTCATAAAATATCTTTAAAATTTCCAAAAGTCATTAAAATAGTAAAATAGCAAGAATACATAAATGACATCATTCATGTGATACTAAAAAAGTAATGATTTTATATATTTGTAATAAGTACTCATATTTGAAGTCCCTTTTAAAAAATTGACTATGAAATTCCAAGTGATGACAACAATGATAAGAAAAATATTGGACTCCAAAATTACTGCAAAATATGTTGAACTAATTAAAGGTATGCATTAGGCAATGGGATGAAATTTTAATTTTTCAAGCAGTTTTTTGAAGGTACACTTGGAAGTCAGCTTTCTCAAACCTAGATATCTACTAGAAGGTGAGATTCTTGAGGGAAGGGTATGGTCTGTTTTGTTCAATCCTATTTTACCAGCACCTAGAAGAGATCCTTGTACATAACAGAAGCACAATAGACATTTAGCAAATGAATGAATGGATCGGTGGGTGGATGAATAAATTTATAACCATGTTGAAAAATTCCAGGTCAAACTTACTGGAAAAAATTAAATGCAGTAGAACTATGGGACCTAGGCACCCAGGCAATCTTTTGGTCTGAATATTGAAATTGATCCAAAAAATTGTGTAAAGAAAACTTTCAATCTGTCCTTAGTTTATCTCTGAGCAGAGGCAGGATACCTTCCAATCATGCACATGTCCTTGTAAAGTGAGATTTTTATGGGAGAGTACTATCTTATAGAACCCTATGCTTCAAAGCATAGGAGTTGGCTGTAACTAACAATTCAAAAAAGCAGTAATCCAGGGACCACAGAGCAAATTCATTGCCCCTTGTAGCTGTCAAAGCTTAACTGTGAAAAAGAACCTTTAAAGATGATTTATTATATTTTAAGCAGCCCAGTCTTATCTCCACATACTCTAAAACCTATTCTTTTAGTATTTTATGCCAGCAAAGAGCTAATTTCTCTACCTCTCTGATAGAATTGGGCTTTATCATGATGATATCGGTTTATTTCAAAAAGTATTACAAGAAATAACCCTAAAATATTGTAATTATGTTTTCTGCAAGGTTGATATTGATGTTTTTTTTATTACAATGCATGAGGGAATTTTATATCAGGTTTCATGAAGGTCAAGTTACACATATTTAGAAACATGATACTTTTGTCTGACAGAGCCTCTAAATTGTCTCACAGATCAACTGATCATGTTTGCATTTTTCTCTTGTCTCCTTTCCAGCTTAGGGATAAACTTCCAGGCCACCTAGTGCAATTGTCTTGATCTCTATGGATGTTTGTATACACACATGTATGCATGTGTGTGTATATGTGTGTATGTATGCATTAGCTTCACTTCTGGCACCATTTTATATTTCTCCTTATTTGCTTTCTTTCTCATATACATTCTTTTTTTTTTTTTTTTTTGCCAGGGGAGAGCACGAATGCAGTCCCCCACTACCACAAATTATGCAGTCGAGTTTCCCACATTTGGGGAAATTGCAGGGGTCAGCATATCCAGAGTGCAATGGATCAGGCTCGCCCTGGGAAAACCACCTTCGTGATCATGGTATGCCCCCTGCCAGGTAAGTATCTCATATACATTTAATGTATGTAATCTTAATAGACATGTTCTTATAATTCAAATTAAATTAATTGATGGGATTATCAATTAATTATCTATTGATAAATAAAAATAAGTTAATTTTAATTTCAAAACTAAGAATAAAATAGCAGGCGCTCAAACACTGAGCTACACCTGCTTTGATAAAGTAAAGTAAATTAAGAGAAGTGATTGGGTTATAGATTATTATTTACCAATTGGCAAGTTGACTTCCTCATTATTAAAAAGCACCAAGTACAGCTCTTCAAGGTATAAAATCCAATGGGGAAAAACTTTGTTAACCTGGAAAATGTCTCCAAATGATGTACATTTGTGGTACTAAGCTCTTCTGATATAAAGGCAAGGAAGAAGAGGAAGGGAAGTAAACCAAAAGCATACATGATTAAATAAATTCATAGAGTTAAAATAAGGAGATAAAGTTCTTCAAGTGTGTTTTAGCTGCATTCTGAGATCCTCAGTGCATTCTGAGATCATTTAGATGTCCCCAGGTGATAGCTAACATCAGAATCAGACATCCCAATGAAAACTTTCAGGTTGATAGGGAAAGCATTTGTTGAAAAAGATTTGTCAGAGTCGTTTAATGTCTGAATCTCTTTCTCATTTCTGCTCTTGTTTCATCTCACTGGACTTTAGGTTTCTGGCATCTCCCTGCGGTGACTTTCATGGAGGAACCCCATTGTTCTTTCCTCAGTTACCTGCCCCAAATACCACTTCCCAGAATAGAGGCTAAATCTGCCTGCTACAGCCTGGGCACATGCATGGATATCATTTTAGCCCCTTTCTCATATTTTGCACAGGACAGTTGAGGACCATATATCAAGGAAGAAAAGGCCTGAGGACAGTCTCTCTGTCTGAATTGGCAGATGGGTCAGTCCTTCAGGCCCCCGAGGCAGGTTGTAAATGGCCAGGGAGGTTTCTGCAGGGTTGTATTTCTTTGGGACTGGGAGGCAGATGACCTTTAGATTCCTGAGAAGGTTCTGAAAATGTAGTATATTATGACTTTACTCCACCAAATCCCCCTTTTCCTCCTAAGCACTCAACCAGACACTGCTCATTTACTGAACTCATAAAATTTCCACTAATGAATGGAACTAATTGTCCCCTAGTTTCAGACCTGGGTTCTGTTGCCTCGACGTTTCAGTATTATGGGTAGGATTGGGGCCAAATCATTATAGATGGTGCCAGGGACTCTAATTATGCACTAGAAAGGTCAGGCAGAGTGTCTTTTTTTCCCTTCTAAAACACACAAATTAATTTATAGCCTCCTAAAATCCACACTTAAAAAGAGTTTTGCTTTGAAGAGCTGCAGAAAGCCACTGTGTTTTCTTTAAATTTTGTCCCCTCTCAGTTTTATAAATTGAAGCTATAATTAAGAAATAATGTTGGCTCAGGGGTCTTGGCATCCCCAGCAGATAAAATCATTTCCTTAGGTTTATTTGTTTCTTAGGGTTTTCCCCCCATTTAGAAGTAGGAAAGAAGGAGAAAGTCATAAAGAATATCACCAATTAAGTATACCTTTGGTAAACCTTTGAATTTTGACAAAAGATAGAGCAGGGTCTCTAGGTAAGGAGGATAAGAATATAAACGTAACCTTTAAAATATATATATATATAAAATAACATTTATGTAAGAAAATACACATATATGCATATATATTTATATATCATTTTACAAATATTGGTATGTACTGTGAAAAATCTTGATTTTTATGAACAATAAAAAAAAAAAAAAAAAGAATAGAATTACCTTATGCCCTGGCAATCCAATATCAAATATATACCCTAAATTATTGAAATCATGTTTTCAAACAGATATTTGCAGAGTAATATTGATACCAACAATAAATAAATTACTCACAATTGCCCAAAGATGGAAGCAACCTAAAAGTCCATTATCAGATGAATAGATAAGCAAAAGGTGGTATATGTATAAAATGGAATCTTCATCAACTATAAAAAAGAATTAGAATTTCATACCTGCAACAGCATGCAAGAATTTGAAGACATCATGTTGAGTGAAATAAGCAAAACCCAAAATGACTCATAGTGTATGAGTTCAGTGATAAGAAATAATTAGGGTATATGAATTCATTAAGTTAGGAACTAGAACACAGGTTGCCAAGGCCAGGGTTGGAGGTAAAAAATAGGAAGATAAAGCTTCATTGTTATAGAGTTTTAATTTAAGGTTATGTAAAATTTTTGCTAATGGATGGAGTTGATGTTAGCACAGCAAGGTGAATATGAACACTGATGCATTCTATATTTGAAAGCAATTAAATGTAAAATTTTATTTTATATATATATAATGGAATGAAAATTTTAAAAACCATACAATTGTACAACAAAGTGTACCCCAATGTAATCTATGGATGACAGTTAATTAAAAAAAAATAAAATTACTGCTAAGAATTATAAAAAAATAATAATAAAATAAAAAAATAAAAAAATAAAAAATAAACGTAATCTGATTGACCTGCAGAACTTTTAAAAACATACTTGCCTGTTTTCTTTAATCCTTATGGTTTGGGAAGGAGAAATGAGGAAAAGAATGGTACTGGTGAGCAAACACTTCTTGTGTACTCTTCCATTTTTCTGATTAGAAAGCATTGTAATAAACGTTTGACACTTTGCGATACGATATTTGCTAATTTACAAATATTGCTTGTGCTGGGCCTTGTTCTGTTTGCTTTCTGATTGATTCCTGTGGGGCGGGGAGGAGAAGCAGGGAGACAATCCCTGCAGGCTGCGTTTGCAGTCCCTGTACCAGCTGATTGCTACCTGGGCTTAGTCAGTAAGAAGCACTGACAGGGAGCAGAGGGAGGGTGAAGGGGGAAAGCCAGGGTATTTCTTTCCCCCACTCTCTCTGACTCAAGCAGTGCCTCTCTCAGTGTCTGCATCTCTTCCATGGCTCTTCAATGGATAGATCTTCTGTGGGTTCAAATTTTTCCGGTAACCCTGGCCATGGGGCACCAGTAGGCTGCCTCCTCCCTTGATTCTGCAAGCATCCTGCACTACTAATCTCTGGGTTGCCTCTCCATCCTTTTGTTTCTTCAGCTCTTTCAACACCCGAGGAACCAATTCCTGGTTCTCAATTTCCTCTGTTTTAAATACTTAAGAGTAATTTTTAACTTCCCGGTTGGAACTAATTGATATACCACTATAACATTTAATTTTTGCACAAAGTAAAGAAAACTGAAGGAAGACCTTCTACATGAGTTGATATGAAATCAACCACAAAAGCCCAACCAAAACTTTCTTAAGCAAAATAGTGTATTTCATAGCCTTCATAACCAAAAGACTAAGGGTTGCAGCTTGATTCAGGGGTCCGACAGTGTTACCATTCATCTCACTAGCTTGGTTTCTTGGGCTTTTTGTTTGTTTGTTTGTTTGTTTCCTTTGGATTGGCATCATTGTCAGCCTTTGTCTCACCTTGAACTCCAAAAGAAGACAAAATGTACTTCCCTAATAGCTACCAGCCCTCTTGAGGTGGCCAGTCTGGGTTGCTGGGTCAGCCCCCTGGCTCTGAGCATTTCAGTGATTGTCTTTACTAGTTCCAGGTTGCCCCACTTCCTGCACAGCCCATAAAGCCAGGCTCCATCCTGTATCTGACCCAGTTTCTCTGCTTAGAGAGATGCTTCCCGACAAAGGTGTTGACTGAGCTTGTCATGTGATTTGTGTGGTTCACACATACTCTTATGAAAAGACCAGCAATTCCTAGTGGTCACTAATGGCTTGTAAGAAACACACGGCCCAGCAAACAGTGAAGGAAATGAATAACTACTTTGTCTTGAAATGTAAATTTAAAAATTATCCAACCCAAGTAAAAGCCCAAGTTGCCTTTTGTGAATTCGTAAAAACAAAGTCCACAAATCTGGAAGCCAATAAAACAGGCAATAAGACTGGTGGGATTTCAGGGGACCAATGAAGAGTATTCTTCACTTCCTCTCTTGATTTTTGAACAAATTTAAGTAAATAGAAAGAGTCAGAAAGACAGAGAGTGGGCAATTTTTATTGGATATTTGTAGCATCCAATAAGAAATGGAGGCTCTTCTCACAAGTCTAGGCTCACCCAAGGGAAAGATTAGGTCTGCAGAGTAGACACACTCAGGAAGGGTTGCTGCTTCATACTTCTGAGTCCCCAAAGAGAAAATGAGATGGAACTTTGGAACTACTTCTAGAAAGTGAGTGTTGTCCCTGACCTATGTGTGGTTGACCCCTGGAACAGGAGCAGAGCAGAATGCATCCATCGTAGTTAATCCAAATAGAGGAGAAAGGGCCCGAATTGAGCATGCTCAATTGCTTCTCAGTTCCACCAATGAGATACCACACTTCCCTTCAGGAGTGGGTAGAATTTGTCAAGTGGGTAGATGGTTGTATTTTCTGGGCTCAAGCCAAAATGCTAGGGGAGAAATGAGGAGTTCCATCTACAAACACCTATAGAATATGTGTAATGCTATTTGATCTATCATTGGATATTTGAGCTTACTATTGGATGAAGGCTTCATAAATGTAATGCATTAAAATGTGAAGCATGTAGCAAATGATTACAAAAAATCAGGATAATGATTATCACTTAAGTGGGAGTTCAATACTGGACTTAGCACAAAAGAAACTGTGGATAATAGACCAGGCCATTAGTTTTATTGTCTGGTGATTATAAGAAGCACAAATCAGATTTTGGAACTCCATTCTAGAAGCGTGGCATATCAGTCAAAAGAAATTATTTTGACATTAAGTGTTACTGTTCTCCCCTAGCGAGTTTGATATGATTTTACATGACCAATGAAACCCAAATCTATGTTCATGAAATAGAGGACAAGGCTATTGGTTGGGTAAGCATGACAAAAGCCAGAGAGAAAGAATTCCTTAGAAAACTGTGTTCTTCCACTGGGATAATGAGCAGAGATTAAGATGCTATACCTTCTGATGAACACATTTTAATTTCTTCACAGGGGTTTCTGGAAAGTGTTTTAATCCCTAAGAATAACTGCTATTAAATTAAAGACCCTGGGTGGGGATGCAACATGTACTTGGCAGTGAGCATGCTATACTTCCATCATGGCTCAGGTTCCAATAGATAAGGGACCTTGACTACATTTAAAAATAGCTCTATTTTGTATTAGCTTTTTTGTTGTTGTTGGCAAGACCTTATTTATAATAACTTTTTGTTTTGAAATAACTTTAAACTTAGAGAATATTTGCAAGAATAATACAGAGAGCTCCTGTATAACCTTTATACAGATTCCTTGATCATTAGTATTTTGCCACATTTGCTTTATCATTCTCAATCTCCCACTTCCTTTTTCACCTTCCCTCCTTCCCTGTCCCCCATCTCTCTATATATACACACACACATATATAGACATATATAAATTTGTTTCTGAACCATTTAAAAGTAAGTTGAAGATACAATGCCTCTTTATCCCTAAATAAGTCATTGTTTATTTCTTAAGAACAAGGTATTTCTTAAGAATAAGGGAATTGTCTTATATAACCATAGTGCAGTGATCAGAATTGGGAAACTAACATTAATACAGTATTACTGTTTAGTCTACAGGACTTATCTAAAACTTGCTAATTATCCAAATAATGTCCTTCATATAGTTGGGCATTTAATTCTGACTATCCCTGGATTCTGGTTTTCAAAAATGGTAGATACAGAAATCAAGAGGTACCTGTTAGTGAGACACAGGTTGGCCTTTCCTATACTTGGATTGATTGCTCCCTTGTGTAAATATAAAACTTTGACCTGAAAAGGAAGTCTCCTAAGGCTTGCTTTCAGAGAAGCTTCCTAGTACCACTTACAGGTCATATGTAGTGTTAAACAGCAGACTAAGACCTCTGGTTTCCTTAAAAACTCTCTACCAATTTCTGAATACCCCATGCATGGTTCCAGAAGTACTTCCCAGCAGCACTCCACCTTGATGTGAGGCATCTGCTGATATTCTTTTCAAATCTGCTCTGATTCCCCAAGTGGTATCATCCCCTCGACATACAAAAGTTTACTGCCAACACTGGTCCTTGGATTGTTTTGCTTCCTGTTAGTGATCCCAAGAAATTTCATTGAGCTTTGTGATTCCACAGAGATTTTGATGAAACCTGACACTATGCAGTCCCCTAATTCTTTTACTTGCATCTGCTTATTCTCACAGTCCTTCCTCTCCCCACTAAATCCTTCCTGTCCTCCCAGCCATTTTCATTCTCATTAGAGCTCCAAAGCCAGTACTTTGGGCCCAAGGCTCCTGATTCACTCTGAACCTTTCACTACCCAAACTTATTCTGCCAGAAAGAGGCTTGTCTCTTACATCTTCTCAGGTTTGTGATGCTGATCATTATAGATTAGCCTATGTGTCTACATATTGCAGGAAATACATAAAAACACACATATATACACACACACATGCACATATATATATATGTGTCATAGGAACAGATTTAACTGAGACCCTTATATTGCCGGCATCAGAATCTTATCCCTCATGTGGTCTTGTCAGGAAGGAGATGGATTCAATGTCAGGTTTATATAGCTGATCTAATCTACTTGCAGCTACCCACTCTTTCCTGTGATATACATTTTTAATAAATTATTAACTAAGCTATCATTTGATGGCAAGCTAAAGTGGATTTGCTGCCATTAGGGCACGGAGAAGAAACTGGTGAGCACTAAGTTCAGAAAACTATGTGCTTAAAGCTTTTTTGTAGAATAAATGATAGAATAAAGGAAATTTAATATTAATATGGTAGGGTTATCTTCAAGAAATTTGTTAGGGCATCTTAAGCAAAATGCCTACCTGCAATTTTGGTAATATTCTGAACGTCCTTTGTTAGGTTAGCAGAAGTCTAAGAGATGAATAGAGAGTTAAGATTTCAATATTCATGAAAAGGAAATTACAGTATCTTTATTAAAATTATGTAATTATGACTATCAAAAAACTAAGAACATATTGACCGCTAATTACCTATATTCATATAGTTAGAAAGGAATTTTTAAATGAATGTTATGATTTGGCCCAGATAAATAGCTTTTCATTTTTTAAATGGCCCTCACTGTGGTTTTCTTCCTAGAGGTCATTTTTGCAGTAGGCAGCAATGCTACTGAGCTTAGAACAAGTATGACCTATGCTAATTGCTTGACCTTATCTGAAACCATTGTCTTTGGTCTGTTTTGTGCTTCCGATGATCCTGCCAGATTTCTCTCCAGGCTTTTCTCTTTAGTTCTCTGTTTGATTTTATAGAAGGAACAGCAGATCCCCTGATGTGGACTCTGCGTCTCTCTTTATGTCTTTGCTTTATATTTTTATTCACTTCCAGTTTGGAACTTTCTTGAAGAGAAACATGGATTCCATCAGCTTAGGGTTGGCGCCTCTCCCAATGAACATTTATGTTGACTTATGTTAGATTTAGCTGAAATCTTACAGTATGTCACACTTGGCTCTCTGAAATCCATCTTTAAAAGGAAACAATTCTATTTGGGCTGATTTTAAAATTTTGGTAATGAATAGTAGTAATCGTAGCACAACATTGTGAATGTAATTAACAGCACTGAATTAGGTATGGGAGTATGGTTAAAAGGGGAAATTTTAGGTTATGTTTTGTTAGAATAATAATTTTAAAAACAGGACTGAACAACACAATGAACTATTCTAAACGATGGACTATAGTTAATAGTACAATTATAAAAATGTTCTTTTGAATTGTAACAAATGTACCACACTAATGCAAGGTTTTAACTCTGTATTTTATGTATGGTTTATGTAAACCTACAAATTCTCTGATAAAAAAGGAAAGAAAACAAACCAAAGAGGATAAAACAAAAAACAAACAAACAAACAAAACCCACAAAGGAACACTATGACTTTTATAATTAAGGCTTTTCCCCCATTTGAAACAGACTTAGAATTTCTGCTTTAGGCTTCTGCTCAATATGCGTGATTTTCATTTGTTCTGAACCTGAGATTTTGAAGAAGTATGTGATTTAAACATTTTAAACTCACAGTAGCCTCCTCACTTAGGTATACAGGTTGAAACTTTTAGGTATATAGGTTCCACATTGTTGTGTTAGTGTAGCTGCTTGGGTGTATGATTGTGACTGCAAGGACTGATGAAAGGTCAGCAATACTTTTTAAATATCAACTACTAATGAAACCATCGTGGTTTAAGTTCATACTATCTTTGGCAAAATGCCTTCTGCATGTGGGTCAAACTAGCCCTTTCTCACTTACAGCTGCATATGACTGATTGACAGGACTATAATACTATAATTCAGGTCTAATATGCTAGTACCTCCTATTAATTGTACCCTGACTACATCTCGTGCATATTATATACAACATCTCATTTATCCTTAGAATGACCCTATATTCTTCATTGTTCAGATGAAGATAACGAGCCTGTGGTTAAAAAGCTTGCCTCAAATCACGCAATGGCAAAGTCAGAATTTGAACTCAGGTCTCTGGCCCCAAAGCCTATGCTTAGAATGATTATGGGATATAATTTCATTTAGTAAATATGTATTGAGCACCTAAAATGTCCTATGCTAGTATGGTGGAATACAAAGTTTTGCTAAGATTTGGTTCATTCTTTCATAGAACTTATAATTTAAATTAGGGATATAAGAGAGATACAAATGAAGTACTTTAACACACAAGGAAGGGGGGAAATGATGAGTCTAGAGTGGTGAAAAATGGCCTTGTAGAGTGATGCTTGGCCTAAGGCTTATATCAAGGACAAGTTACAGGTAAGTGGGTAGGATGTGGAAGGCAGTTGCATAGAGTGAGCAACATGAAATTGGAAGTGAGCAAAAATGTACATTCAGTATACCTTCCTTCCTGAGGAAGGGTCTGTATTTGATTCATTCCTGAATCTATAGTACCCAATGTGACACCTAATCATCAGATGTCCAAAGAATGTTGTGGGCTGAAACACTGAGGAATTTTGTCTACAGAAGGATGGGTTTTGATTTGAAGGGGAGAAAGAGGAAGGAAAAGTGGTTGAGATTAACTGCAAAAGGCTCTTAAGATCCTTCCTAGCATGAAAAAGTATGATTCTCTGAATGTCAGGTTATAGTATAGGAATTGATCTGCTAGGAAATAGAGAACCATTGAATGTTTTGGAGTAGGAGAATGACATAATGAAACAAGTGTTGTAAAAAATAATCTGATCTGGGAGATAGAAAGATGTCAGGGAAATGAATTAGTAAGACTGCAAAAATTTAGTTATGAGGGAATTCTCCTTCAGCATATGATGTAGAGGGCTGGAAATAGTAAAATGCCCAGTCTAACAACAGGAGTAGACAAGATAAACTACAAAATCATAGCTCGTGTTGAAGCCATGACAATGGTGAATTCAAAGGGCAGTCAATTAGCCTGAAATCTGAGAGAAGACAGCTGCGTCCAAAAAGCTGAACCGTGAGCACGAGCTCACCTGTGACACTTTGAGGGAGGAAGTGGAGTGGCCGTCAAAGAGGTGTTCAACTAACGTTTTTAGGAATTGCTAACAGCGAGTGTGGACTAGTGTATAAGTTTGGGGCCCTGGGAGCCTCTGGTACAGGGACATTCACACCTGCTTGTAGGCTCTTCTCCGTGAAAGTCCACGGGGACCTCAAGAGAAAGATTAGAAGACGAGGGACCTAGGAGAGTGTCTTAGAGGGGTGCAGGCCTGGAGGAGCCCAGCTGCCACTGCTGCAGAGGACCAAAGCCTTGCAGAGACCTTTCTTTTCTGTGGAACAAAAGCCTGAGGCCACGAAGCCAGCACTGTTGTCCCTGCAACACAGGTGAAGGTCCATTGCTGCTGTAGGTTGGGTGAGAGAAAACCCTCTCCCCTGGGTGAGTTTCAGGAAACTTAGCTGGGCCAAGGACTCTGAGCCAGTAGAGGAGGGAAGAATGGCTGAAGACGCCCTAAGACCCAGAGTGAAGTTTGGCTGCCTGGGACAAGAGGGCAGTATCAGTAAACCCCACCCCCAAGAGAAGGGGACCTTCCTAAGACTGAGGCTGGACCAGGACAACTAATAAGCTCCCTGGCCCTGGTAGCAGGCAACAGCCGTCCACGCTGTGAAGGGGTAAGAGCATGGAGAGAGACAACCTGTGAAGCATCTGAGAGCCGAGCATGGGGGCGAGGGAGAAAATGGCTGCGTCTACCCTTTACTTTGTGAGCTGTGTGGAGGATCACCTGAAGGGATGTAGGATCCTAGCAGAGAGACCAGGTAGTTGGCTATTGCAGTAACAAAGGCCAGAGGGAACAGCGGCTTGGATAGGGTGGCAGCAGTGGGGAGAGTGTAAAAGGCTCTGAATCTGATTATGATGTGGGGTATGAGAAAAATATAAGAGTCAAGGATGACTGAGATTTTTGGACTGGACACTGCAAGGCAGAGTTGCAGTTTACTGAGTTTGGGAAGACCGAGGTGAGGAGCAGGTTTGGGGGACATATCAAGAGTTCTGGGTACTTACTGTAGAAAAGTATTCATAATCATTTGGAGGCTTCATAATTAACTACACATCAGCCTTGGCCATCCCTGCCCCTCAAAGTGAGGAAAGGCTTGCAAAAGAACTGCTGACAGCTGTGTGCTTCTTCCTCGGAGACTGAACTTTCCCCTGGTTCTTTTATATTAGCTGGCTTTGCTTTCTTGATTTGCTAGGCCAGGATTTGTTGTCTTCATCCACAGTCTTGGTTGCCCCCTGCGTTGGGATAAGAAATGTGACATGAGACTTTGGCAGTGATATTTACCAGCTTGTTTCAAACCTTGTTAACTAGATTTGTGGATTTCATGGCTCCTTAATCTTCTGATGCCATCCCCTCTCCTCAGTTTCACTTAGTTAGCAATGCGTGCTGAACGTTCACATGCTAACATGTCTTCTCAAGGAGGACTTACAAACCTCATTGGAAAAAATGGGAATATCGAGGCTTCTCTGAAACTGTTTCATTATCTGGGCCTCAAAAAATTTTAAGTTGCATGAGAGGGTAATTGTATTTCAAAATAAAACAGGTCTGCTGGTATTATTTCTGATTCATTTAAAATGGAAGGGACAAGCTGCCTTTTTCAAAGCCACCTTCCTGTGGTATTCTGACTAAGCACAGGAAACGAAGTTGTGCTTGATTGGTAAGGGGAAAAAAGACTACATTCAAAAAGAGGAAATTTTAGGTGAAGGATTATGGAAAATTATGTAAAGCCATGGGGCTGGCAATCCTGAAGTTCTGAGACTATCAAAATGAAGTTTGCTGACAACTTCCATCAAAAACACCTGAAATGCTCTCTATTCAACTCCTTGGGTCGCCTCCCAGATCGCCTGCTTCAGAGTTCAGGTGGTGGGGCCAAGATTTGGTACTGTTCAAAAGCTCAGGTGACCACCTCATTTTTAGATCTCTATAATGTGCCTTGCAGCTTCTGGGTTCCTCATTTGTGCCTTTTGTACATATTCAGAACTCAAAAATGATAGAGTGGGTGAGTAAAATTGACAGATTTTGCTTCTTCCTATTGATGAAGTACAATATTGATAAGAGTCTCCTTTTGATATGTGAATATTCTGCTTCAAGAGAAGAAAACATGCAAAGCTTCCACAGTGATGCATAGAATTATTATGGAAAGGAGTGCCACTCTGTCTGCTTTACTTCTATATTGCTCTTTTTGATAATTACTTGGTGGGTTCCCCAAAATAGTAATATCTACCACTTGTTGAATGTTTACTACATACTAGGCCCTTTGCAAACATGATCTTGAATTTTCGGGTGGATCTCACGAGGAGGGTGTATTCACATTTTGCAGCTAGGAATCAGACTCAGAGATTAAGTAGTTTGCTTGAGTTCACACAGCAGATTAGTTGGGAACCTGGATTTGGATCCATGACTGCTGATTACAGAGCCCACAGCCCTCACTATTGTGCTTTGTGGTTTTTAAAATTATCATATAGCCCAACACTTTCAGGTCATCTAACAACTGCTTTGTATTAACCTAAACAATAAACTCCCATTTATTTCAGCTAAATTGGGATCCATGGTATTTGTTATTATTTTGATTAATAAAGTCACCATAGTTCATATAGAATACCAGCTTCCAAAGAACTAGAAATACAATTAGACCTACACAAAAA
>JAQZBX010016424.1:0-36504 GCA_029593785.1 Cabassous unicinctus | reverse complement strand
AACCCGGGGCCTCTCATATGGTAAACGGGTGCTCTATCCATTGCGCCACACCCGCTTCCTGCCGTGAGGTTGCTGCATCAGCCCACCGCACCGCTCAGGCCGGCGTGCCCTCACAAAGAGGCCTCGGGACGCGAACCCGGGCCTCCCATATGGTAAACGGGGGCTCTATCCACCGAGCCACACCCGCTTCCCCAATAATTTACTTTTTAAAATTGCAGAGAAGGAAACAAAAATAAATTTCCTTCCCACACTTTATATAATCAATCAGGTATAAAAAAATAAAAAATAAAACACAAATTCATTTTTTCAAAAAAGAAATTACTGAGTACCTGTCTCTACTGTGCTCCAGTTGCATTAAAAAAAGACCCTTTACCTCATGCAGTTTGTATTCTGGGTCATATTCTTGATTCTATTGTTATTAAATTATTCAATTAAATTATTCAAGGGAAGGTATTTTTGGCTTCAAATACTCTGGGAAGGTCCTTTTTTGGATATTAGCTCGGTTTTACCTTGGCTCCCTGGAAACTTAATAATCAAATAAAATGTTCCAGTGCCTTCATATACTTCTCTTATCCCATAGACCTTAGTTTTTTTGCCTCTTAATTTCTATTTGACATATCCTATTTGTATATTCATATATTGACAAATGTTTTTTCAAAAGCCACCTCAAATTATTTTTTAGAAGTAGTTGGAGTATAACATTTAGAAATACAACTGGATGATTTTTCAGTCATTTCAAAAGTCATAAATAACATTTCCAAATAATGTTAAATCCACATATTCAAATCATGATATCAATATGAATATTTAAGTTTATTAATGAACTAGGTCAATGCTGTTCGGATTTCCATTTTACAGAAAGGAAACTGTGTCCCCAGAAAAGTGGAGGGGCTCATGTAAGCTATATAATGAATATGTGTCAACACTAAATATAAAGTCTATAAATTTGAATCCTTTCAGTATTAAATATTCCCCACTTTATATATCATTTTTATGCCAAAATAATTTAAACTCCCAGATAGTTTAAAACACTGTATTTAA
This sequence comes from Cabassous unicinctus, assembly GCA_029593785.1. Classification (NCBI taxonomy): domain Eukaryota; kingdom Metazoa; phylum Chordata; class Mammalia; order Cingulata; family Chlamyphoridae; genus Cabassous; species Cabassous unicinctus. The sequence continues at coordinate 35,463 of JAQZBX010016424.1, read as the reverse complement.
TTTGCTCCCAAAGAATGAGATTTAGAGGAGGATGAAATCTATATATGTGCATAGTTACACATATATAGATTTGTATAAAATTGAAGTCACAAAAGCTTTGCTTCCAGTTCATCCTATCCATTCTCTAAAATTCTAATTTAATGTGGATTATACATTTAAGCTCCATCATTCTTTATATGGCTTCCTCTCATGACATAATGATTAATGCACAGAGGCTTGGAATACTGTCTCTGTCACTTACTCTGTGACAATAAGTAAGGCATTAAAGCTTTCTTAGTCTGTTCTCTCATCTACAAAAGCAGGATAATAACTGTATTTACTTTTTAGGGTAATTGATAGGATTGACAAAAAGAACACACGTAAAGTAATTAGTGTATCTGGTATTTCAGGTAAATTTTACCTATCATCCCTTCACCTTCCTTAAAATGATAAATTAAATTATATCTCTTTAAAATGAGTACAGAGGTGACTGAAAAAAATCTCATTTTTTAAGGAAAAAGAATATATGTGGCTTTCATTTCTTCCAAAACAAATTCCATGTTTACCTTATATTTAAGTACTAACAGTAACACTGAAAAGCCAATTTTAAGATTAAATTTGCATAAAGAGTATCTACCTTCACAGGAATAATGTAAAGATTCAATGAAATAACATATGCTTAACTTAGCATAATGATTTGCAAACAGTGAGTTTCTAATAATAAATGATAGTTGACACTGAATGTGAAATCCCCCCCGAGACTTAAAATGCTCAGTAATTCTAGGATCTTCAGGAAATAATAGGCATTTAAAAAAAAATTTTTTTATTTGTATCTTTTTTATTTTTTTATTAACAGGCAATTTTAATCTAACAAAACTCCTATCCAGGTTTCTTCTTAATTGAATTACAATTTACACAAAGTCTTTGTCCAAAAGGAAAACCTAAGAAATATAACTATTTCCAGGACCTACTTGTTAATAAAGTAAATATAAATAAACTTCCTTATATGGAGTTTCACATAGAATCATCTAATGAAAATTTCTGCTTATGATAGTGTTCAGGCAACTTTATACTGTAATTCAGGCTAGAAAAAAAGCTACTTACATTTTTTTCTGAAATATCCTAGCATGTGCACAAATGACCTGTCATGTCCTATACTCGCCTCCCCACCTCACCCACACCAGTCACTTTGGCCTCAATACTACTTTTTCAAACGTTAATTCCTGCTTGAGGACGCTGTACTTGCTGTTTCCTGAGTCTTAGACCCTCTGCCCCCAAATATGCACACAGCTCCTTCCCTGATCTCCTTTCAAGCTTTTGTTCAGCTCTCACCTTCTCAGTAAGACCTACCCTGACAACTAAGTTTGAAATGTATCCCATCCCTGGAATGTCCTACTTATTGCCTACTAATATGCTACTTATTTTGGTTATTATATTCTTCTCCATTAGGATACAGGCTCCCTAAGGGCAAGCATTTTGCCAGTTTATTTAACGTTGAATACCCAGAACATGGAAGGATCTTACAGTATATGCTCAATAAAACATTCGTTGAATTAATGAATGAATAAATGAATGGATGGGATAAGCGAAAAAAAACACTTTGCACATGATAAAAGCATTTAATAAAAATAACTTATTGAAACAATATAGGGATTATGAAGAATAGATAAACAGGCTTTATTTTCAGTAGTGTCTGGATGTATATACTGATAATATCTACAATTTAGGACTTTTCTACAGGTAATCGAACATTAGATTACTCTACTATATTACAAATTTATAGTAAATTATAGTATAGCATATTTACTACAGTATAATATATGCTAATCATATATTAATATGTTATAGTAAAATAAAAATCATGAACTCCTTTCCTTAGTAATAAAATGTAAATGATTTTAATTGAAACTACATGTACCTTTTTCTCCCATATTTATCTTTTGAAATATTTATCTCTTCCACAGTAAATTGATCTTTGTGAATACAGGATTATATGATATAGTCCATATTTGTATTCTTATGGCCTATTGGCTCTGTGATGCAACACAGGTTCAATAATTATTTCTTAAAAAAATGGATGCACAACTTGTCAAGATGAATATTTTTATAAATTTGTAGACTGTAAATAAATGGGCATATATATCTAATCCATTAAGATAGCAACTACTTAAAACCTGAGACCTAAAAATGAAAAAAAAAGTCTTTATAATGCAAATACTTGCTGCCTAATCCATATAGTCCATTAATGTCAGATTTTCATGCATTTATTTTTTGGAAATTTATTTTATTTTGAAGCATAATGTTCTGAAATTATTGGGGCAAAGTTTTTCAATGCAAAAACTAGAATCAGAATTTTAGAACTGAAAAGTACCTCAGAGATCTTCAAATCATTTCAATGATATGGAAACAAAGATTCAGAGAGTTTAAAGAACTTGATCAAAGTCAAAGATTAAGAAACCAAAATAACCAAGTTCTGGTGACTAAATACAGAATTTAAGTAATTACAATGCATTGTTTGTCAATTAAGATAGTGTAAATGATGTATGTATTAAGACACTTACCCATGATCAAATTTCCTGATAAAATTATTTTGTGACACTGTACAATAGACTCAAATTCAGAGTAACACATTCCCACAATCATAAGATTGTCTATGTATACATATTTGTATATAATATATACTTACAACTTTATAAGCTATTTACATACAGAAAATAGTCAGCCTTAAAAAATGTTCAAAAACTTAATGTAAAGATACCAAATGAGAAATTAAGTTTGTATGGCCCCTTTTCAAAGGTAAAAAAATTAACATCATTGCCATTTTCCAGAGCTTGTTTCTAACCATGTCTACTCTACCAGACTGTGTCAACTGATAAATAAGAAAAAAAAGCCATAGTACAAGGTATATATTGATATTGCACATATTCCTTAAACTAACAAAATCAGCCACAATGTCTTTGGCTCATCCATTTCAATGAAATTGAATAATCATGTAGAGACAACTAAATTGGCCTGCAGGACTCAATTCAATAGGGCATTTACTGCAGTTTTTTGGAGTTCTAAATGTTTGTGTTTACAATGAGATATGTAATAAAAGTACTTTTTCCTGAAATCATCATATGTCATGGGTACAATTTTTATCATTTGCCAGCTTTATTGTGAAATAAGTTTTATATGCAAAATATCTCATATTTATATGTAAATGCTAAAGAATAATATAAAAATGATTATCTATCTATAAAAGACTTAGCTAAAGAATAGAATATTAACCAATACCAAAGAAAACTCTCTCTACTCACAGGAAACCAGTATTCAGATTTTATAATAAATAACCTTTAGCTTACCTTTATTATTTTACCATAGATGTATGTTTGTATATGTACATAAATGCATATGTATCCCTAAAACTATACAAAATATATAAATTAAATATATTTCTATAAAATATGCCTATTATATAGATACATAACATATATAAATATACAGTCCAAAAGAGGTGAAATTAATATACATATAATATGCAAAACACACAACAAATATTATATTTACATATTCATATAAGATTCATCCATATGCATTCTTGGAAACTTCATTTTTTCATTTGATATTAAAATTTGACATTTAAAAACTGATGCATACTGATTTAATTTATTAATCTGTTGTCACAAAGTATTTCATTTCTGAATATATTTGTGAGTCTGTGTGTGTGTAAAATATGCACGGATATTTGAATTATTTCCAGTTAGTTGTCATTACCAAACTGCTTCTATGAACATTCCCACACTTATCTCCTGGGGCACTTAAGCAAACATTTCTCTAGAAATATTACAGCAGAATTATTTAGAGATAATTGTATAAGTTTTCTCTGATACTAGCAGTATATGAGAGCACTCCTTGCTCCACACTTTTACCAATATGTGTATTTATTTTGTTTCTAATCTGTTATATGTGAAATATTTCACTGTGATTTTAATTTGCACTTCTTTGATAACTACTACTATTTTGAGCATCTTTTCATATACTTAGAGCCTTCATGTTTCCTCTTCTGTGAAATGTCAGCTCCTGTATTTTACTAGTCATGTTTGTCTATTATAATTGAATTAGAAGTTCTTTATGTATTCTGAAAATAATTCTTTCTCATTACATATTTTGCAAATATTTATTTGTGCCCTTTCTTTTCAAATCTATCATGACTTTTAATGAGATCAAATATTTTAATTTTAGTTAATTTATCTATCAGTCTATTCTTTTATGATCTGCTCTTATTGTGTTTTGTTTAAGAATTTTTTCCCAGCTCAATCCTATAAAAATATTCCCATAGATAATAATCTGTTGGTTGATTATATGTGTTGCAAATATCTTTTCCTTGTGTCTGACTTTCTTTGTTATTCTATTTATAATTACTGTTTTGAACACTGTTTCAAAATTTTAAAGCAGTTAAATTTACTTGTCCTTTCTTTTATGATATTCTCTTTGTGTGCCTTATTAAAGAAATTCTTCCTTGGATCAAGGTAATGAAGATATTCTTTTAGGTAGTCTCTTTTTTTAAAATTTAAACTGTTTATTTTGAAATTCTAACTTACAGGACAGTTACAAAAATAATACAAACTTCATAAGGAGAAACACCAACATATTCCTACCTGCCCAGATACCAGATGCATTAATTTAAACATTTTTGCCACATTTGCCATATTATTCTATCTATTCATCTCTCTCAGTCGATTTATATAGCTACCCATTCATCTATCTATGTATTATTTATCAATTCACTTTCTGAACACTGCATGAGCACTTAATACTGTCATGTGCATTGCCTAAGACTAAGGATATTCACTTATGTAACCACATTAAGTGTAGTTATCCAGCTCAAGAAATTTAACATTGATATAAAGATTACATTCTCTTTTTCAATTTTTTCTCATGTCCCAATATTGTTCTTGAGCCCTTTCACCTCTTTTGTTAGAGCCAGACTAAGATAATGTATTGTCATTGTCTCTTTATTTGCTCTTTTTTTCTTAATTGTAGGATCATATAAGTAATACTTATTTTTCTCTTCTTAAACACTTCCAAGCATACCATTCAAAGGATTAAACACATTCACAGTGTTGTTAGTAACCTTACCAACTAGGTGGTTTTCTTAAATATTTTGTTCTTCTTTTAACATTTAGTTCATGATCTATTTAGAATTAATTTTTTATTGATGTAAAAATATAAAAATATGAATATTTCCATTTGTCTCCAGGACCACTTATTAAATAAAATACTGCATGTCCTTATTGACATGCAATATCAGGGATCTGCCATATATGCTTGAATCTGCTTGTGCAATCTTCATCCCATTCCATAATTATATTTGCCTATGCCAGCATCATTATCACACTGCATTAACTAATACATTTTACAGGAAGGTTGATAATCAGCAGGCCAAGTTCCCCTCCTTCGCAATGTTTCTTTGGAAAAGTCTTGCCTTTTATTGGCATGATGAATTTCTATATTCATCTTAGAATCAATTAGTTTCAAAAAGATCAATGTTGAAATATTTTGTTCAAATTGCATGTATTATATATATATATAATTAGGGAGAAATGAGGTTTTCAATGGGTAAATGTGTTAACACTTTACATTTATTTTTCTTTAATAATTCCTACAACAAAAATAATTTAGGCTGTATATTCTGGCATTTTTTAGAATGTATAGAAATAAAATTGACTTTTGTAATATTGATATTTGTGGTGGTTTGAAGCTGTATGTGCCCCAGAAAAACATATTCTTAAATTTAATCATTTTCTGTAGGTGTGTACCCATGGTAAGTAGGACCTTTTGATAAGGTTACTTCAGTTAAGGAGGTATGGCCCAGCTCAAACAGGATAGGTCTTAATCCTATTACTGGAGTCCTTTATAAGCAGAATAAAATTCAGGCAGAGTTCAGGAAGCAACAGGAGGCAAGAAACTGAACCTGGAAGGGAAGGGAAAACCCAGGAAATGCTGCCATGTGCCTTGCCATGTGAAAAGCTAAGGAACCCAGGATCACCGGCAGCCAGCCCCAGAACACTACAGTCTTTGGACTTTCTTTTAGTCTCAAAACCAAAAGCAAATAAATTCCCATTGTTTAAGCAGAACCAATGGACTGGAACTTGCTTGAGCAGCCTATGCAACTAAAACAACATATAGAATATTTGCTAAACCCTTATTAATTTTAAAAATGTTATATGAAGATGCTGAAGGGTTTTATATGAAGACAGGCATGTTATAGGTAAGTGACAATTTTTTTAACCTCTTGTCCAATCCTTAAAACTTTCACTTAAGTTTCTGTGTTGTCTAAAACATATAGTAAATTTTTATTCACTATTCTAAAGAGAATGAATTCATAGCATTTACTGCTGGGTTTAAATAGATACTCTTTGTCAGGTAAAATAAATTCCCATCTATTCCTAGCTTAATAAGATTTTATTTTTAACATTATTAGTGTTTGTAGAATTTTGTTAAATGTTTCTATTCTGCCTTTTCTGAGGCTATGATAATGTATTTTCTTTCAACTGTTTATGTGATATATTGTTATTCATAGATCTCTTGAATATTGAACAGCTTTGCATTCTAAAAGAAACTCAACTAGGTCAAGATACGTTTTAGTTAGCTAAAGACTGCCAAGACAATACACCAGAAATGAATTGGCTTTTACAATGGGGACTTATTAACTTATAAGCTTGCATTTCTGAGACTGAGAAAAATGTCCATATCAAGGCATATCAGGTGAAGCTCTCTTTCCAAAGACATGGATGCCAGTGATCCAGGACTCCGGTCACATGGCAGGTCACAATGCTGCCGTCTGATGCTCTCTCACTTCTCCAGTCTCCGCTGCTTTCAGCTTCTGACTGCTCCCTCTGTGGCTTCCTCCCTCCCAGGTTCTGTTGATTTCTGTTTCTTGCTCTCATGGTTTTCTCTCTGAACTTCTGTGGGTTCCTCTCTGAGCTCCTGTGCCTTTTCTATGTCTATCCCTCCATATTCATTCCATTTATAAAGGACTCCAGTAAGAGGAAAAAGACCCACCATAGGTCATGTCCTACTTAAGTAATCTAATCAAGGACCCTTAACTGAAGTGCTCTAATCAAAAGGTCCCACCTACAATAGGTTCACACCCACAGGGATGGATTAGTTCTAAGGACATGGTCTTTCCTGGGGTATATACAGTCTCAAACTACCACATATGTTATCATTACTATGTATTGCCAGAATTGGTTTTAATATTTTGTTTAGCATTTAAGCATCTATGTTCATGAAGGAAATGAAATTGGATTTTTTTTTTTTTTTTATTGTGCTAGTTTGGTTTTATTCTTTTGGTTGTATGAATCTCATAAAAGGATTCTAGAATATGTCTTTTTCAGTGTCTGAAGTCATTCAATGCTTGGTAAACTTGCCTGACAAACTCTCTGGGCATGGAAATAATTCTGTTTACTTATTCACTTTCAATTCATTTTAATTTTAATTTTTCTAAGAATTGTCCATATTTTCTAAGTTTTCAAATTAGAGAAAGAATTGCTTCTGTAATTAAGTCTCCCTTTGCATTCTTAATAGTATTCTGTGTTTGTTTGTTTCCTTTTAATCTTAAACATTCTTACCAGAACTGATCAATTTTCAGTCTTTTCAAAGACCCAACTTTTGGCTTCACTCAGTCTTCCTATAGTTTTTTTTTTTTTTTTTTTGTAATCTTGGTTTCTCTTTCTTTCCACTTCCTTTTTTACATTTTTCCTAACTTAAGTAGGATGCTTAACACATTAGTATCTAGAATTTTTCTTAATATAAACATTTAAAGCTGTAAATTTGCCTTCTAAGACCTTCTTTATTTATATTCCATAAGTTTTGACATTAGTATTTTCATTATTTTCTAATGAAATATTAGCTCAAAAATATTTTCTAAATTTATAAGTTATTTGATCCCTGGGTTGTTAAAAATTGTGTTTTAAATAACAAAATGTATAGGGTTTTTTAAAAATATATTTTTTATTTTGTTAAAAAAATATTTAGATTACATAAATGTTACATAAAAATATAGGGGATTCCCATATGCCCCACTCCCTGGTTTTATATTTATTTAATTTTTGAAATGGGTTTCTTAGTTATATGGCCCATGGTGAATAGGATACAAATTTTTTTTAAAAATTTACTGATTCTCAATTTATAGCCCAGCATATGGCTAATTTTTTTAATGTTCTGTGTGATTAAAAAATAAATGTATACTTTCTAAAGGTTAGATGCACATTTTTAAATATGTCAAACAAATCATTTGTATTAGATTATCCAAATCTTTCTATTCCCCTAGTTTTTTGTTATGCTTGTTTTTTGGTCCACTTGGTACAAAGTAACTGAAAAGATGTCAAAAATCTCACCCCGTGATAGTCAATTTGTCAATTTCTCCTCATATTTCTATCAAATTTTGCTTCATGAATTTTGAAACTATATTACAAGAATTTTTTTATATTTCTGGTGAATTGAATCTTTTTTATCCCTATTTAGTGACTGATCTTCTTATCACCAGTAATGTTTATTGACTTTGAGACTATTTTTATCTGATAAAAAAGCTATACCAACTCTTTTTGATTAATAGTTACTTAATAAATATTTTTTATTCCTTTTAATCTCAAACTTTTTGTTTAAGTGTTTTTCATACAACATATAATTTAAATTCTTGTTTTTTCTATTCAGTCTCAAGAATTTTTAAACTAAATGATTTGGTTTATTTACATTATGACTTTTGATGTTTTTAGTTTCAATGCAATCATTTGTTATTAGTCCTTTTTTCACTATATTTTATTTCTTCTTTATTTACTTTTTTGTATTTCATGGATTTGTTTTTTCCCTTCATGCTGTTTTAGTTTTTCTAACAATTTGGAACTTTATGCTTTCTATTTCTATACTTCATTGGTTAACCTGGAAATTTTAGTATGCATTAAGTTTAAACTCAATAACCATTGCTTTATTATTTTCAAACTACACAAGCATTCATTGGGAATTTAAAAACATAAAAATACAGATAAATATACATAAATCACATATAATCCTAGTACTAGATAAACTATTGCAAACTTATTGTTAAATATTATGCTAGAGTTTCAAATATACATGTGTGTTTATGTATCTTGTTTCATCAAACTGAAGACAACAATTTTAAGTTATACAAAAATTATATGTACCAATATGTATCAAGTAAAGAGAAGCTTCCAACTGGTATAAGTATAGCTAATTTTTTCAGTGTCACATTATGACTCCTCTGAATCATGTTTGATTCACAATTTGCAATCTGTGTTTTCTAACACAATATCATCCTCTGGGCTGTCAAGAACATTGTTTATTCAGCTTTTCTACAAAGTTCTCACAATTTGCCTCTAGGAATTTCTTCCAAGCTGCTAATACATTGAATCTTCTTCCTTGATCTTACCAAAATATATCAACAGAAGATATTCAGACAATAACAGGACTCATATTTTTCCACCAATGGTTCAAGAATAGTTTGTTGAGTGAAATATCAAGGAATTAAAATTTTCCAGGCAGACCAGAAACAATAGCCAAATTTGCACGTGCATAGGCATGACTCTGACATGACTTCCTCTTTGGCAGGGATGACTGTAAGATGCCATCTAACTGTAAGATTCATCCTGATTTCAAAGATGAAAAAACGGGAAATAATGTGCTTTTTAAAATTGAAGAAATAATGAATGCAGTATATAAATATACTGTATGTATATATAATGTGTGTATGGTTTTATGTATATACATGTAATGAAAATAAATGTACTGTCTAGAGGTACAGTTCCATGGCTTGAATTTCTCATTTACTTGTTAGGTAATTTTTAAAAAATTCATGAATATATACCTATTAATATACTGTATATTACATTAATTTTAACAGTATTTCACTGAATTAATAGACCTTAATTATTTCACTGGAATAGTTTATATTTCTTACATTATCTTGACATTATATTGCTATATCATAATGAGTATTTCAATTTGAAACAGAGGCATACATTTTTTTTTCTAAATTCCTAATGGTTCTAAAGAATAATTTTGAAACGTGTAATGATTTTGACTTCTAATAACATTTCTAATGATTTATTTAATACCTGTCTTTCCCATCAGGTATAAGATACAATGGCATCAACCAACCATTGCATCCTCAGTTCCTAGTATAGTTATTGGCATAAAGTAGGTACCCAATATGTTTATTAAATAAATGATAAATTGATTAATAAGTAGCTGTGAATATTTGTGCTTTGAAAACATTCATTTTACGCATTGTGCCATCTACTTTCATTTTCTCTCTGTAATTATAAAATTTCAACTTTAATAATGAGTTTATTCACTTTCAACTAAATATGGGATATAACAATGTTGGCATGAATATGTGGAATAAGTAAATAGAAATAAAATTTAGGCCACATATATATTTTTTGAGCCAGACATTTTAATGGTTTTTCTAAACAGGAGTAAGAATACCATAGCTAATACTGGTGGTAATTATGGCATAAATGCCTGGGAAGAGGTTGACCTTAGATATATACAAGTAGATGATGAATCCATGATTCACAATTCAAAACCCCAAAAGACCTAAAGAAGTATCAATGAACTAAAAGTAGTAAAAACATTAAATAATGCCATCACAACTCCATTTTTCCCTCAATCCCTCCCATTTTTCTATTTCCAACACATACAAAGACATGTGCACACACCTGCACATACATGCATCTCTTCTAGGACTTCCACAGACATCTTTTTGCTAATAAAAGTTCTTTCTCTAACAATTTAGGATGACAATTTGTGATCTGCACATCAGCCTTTTATAGATAATCACCTGTTTTTCACTTCTCTAGACTGGCCTTAAAGAAGATCATTTAGGAATTCCTGATTCTAACTCCTAAACCATTAAACTCAAATTGTTCTAACATACATTGTCTGAAACTACATGTTCATCCCTTCAATGATTAACTGTTCGAATGATCCTTGTTTTGTATGGAAGCCAAGCTATTTTCTCAGATGCTATACATCATTCCTTTCAAAAAGTTACCTTGCCATTTTTTTTTTTTTTACAAAGAACTGTACTATTGAGTCAATTTTTCTCCTAAATCTTCTTTCTCTATTTTTGTATTATTTTATTTTCATAGTTCATTGGTTTAATTTATTAATTCAGTAAATGCGATTTTTTAGTTCTGTTTCTAGTATATTTACTTGATTTTAATTATAATTCCATACTCCAGATTGTGAGTCACCCCTATATATCTCTTTCACCTTATCACCTATCTTGTTTCTTCCATTTAAAGTGACATTTTATTATCTCTTAATTAAGCCAATGGAAAATAGACCCAGACCAATTAGCCTTTGAAAAATTCCATTTCCCAGATTGCCACCTGTTCCTTTTAACAACTCTTGAGTTGAACAACAATAGTCAAGATCAATTAATATATATTCATTGGCCTCATGCTGTTTTTCTGTGCATGGTTCTGTAATATATAATACAACTTAGAGCTGCTGTGCCTTGTTCCTTTTATTTATGGGTATATCTAAGAAAAATAGAGTTAAAAATGTAGTTTTACCTGTTGACAGATACCCACTTGAAGAGATTTCTTTGGATTATACGTGGAATCTTTAAGCCTCGTCACTATTCCTTGAAATATGATATTTGAAGGCAATACAAAGGAAGAGAGGTAGAACAAACTCTGGATTATCTAAAGAAATAGGAAAACAAGGATTACATGTATAACTGACTTCCACAAATATCTTTTTAGAGTCACAAACTAATTTATCCCAATAAATTGCTACCATCTTTTAATAATTAGAAAAATTGAATATATATTTTTCTTTGTAGGTACAACTACGAAACATATGCTCAAATACATGTGTATGATAAAACAGACAAGTATAGAATAAATAACTCTTTTGAAAAAGTATGTAACAGTAGACTACATACCTACTTTTATGAGAAAATAACTTCATTGGCATTCATTAGCTGTCACTCAAATATTTCCCTATCTCATTTAAATAATCTGCTCCAAAATTAAATTAAATAAATTATTCATTGGCAAAGGAAAAATAATAGAAAGTTTAAAAGATAATTACTATGCAATGCCTACTCTCCAGTTCATTGGACTCACCCAGGACAACAACAAGGAGATGATGATGGACAACGACCATCCCAAGGAACCGAGAGGGCCTACAACTGCAAGCAAGAGAGTCCCATCCATCGATCCCATGGGATCAAAGCCCCCTATCAATTAGAGGTGGAGTGGGCATCACCATCCCGGAATCCTCAGGATTGGGGAATGAACGACAGACTAAAGTAGACTTACTGGTATTCTATTATAGACTTACTGTGATTCAGCAATGGAAGAAATTATATTATTCATGTGGAGGCAGTGGCCTCTAGAGGTTCTGAGGGCAGGGAGAGGGAAATACAGGCGAAATATGGGGCATTTGGGGGACTTTGGAATTTTCCTGAATGACATTACAATGACAGATACAAGCCATTACATATCTTGCCATAACTTACAAAATTGTGTGGGAGAGAGTGTAAACTACAATGTAAGCCAAAATCCATGCTTAGCAGCAATGCTCTAAAATGTTTTCATCAATTATAATGAATATACCACACTAATGAAAGACGTTGTTAATGTGGGATAATGTGGGAGATGTAGGAAGCAGGGCATATGGGAATCCCCTATATTTTTATGTAACATTTGTATAATCTAAATACCTTTTAAAATATATATATATATTATAAATAAATAAATAAATAGAATTACTAGAATACTACAAATAATATGCAGGTCTTACAATGAGACCAATTGGATCCTTAAAAAAAAAAAAAAGGCATTTTAGGGGCCTGCTGATTTAGAATCCAAATTTCGTAATCAGATCTAGGTGATAGACAAATATGCTATATCTCCCTAAAACATCAAATACCTTCACTTCAACCAAAGTCTATGCTGAGTATACAGAATCTAATACTTAGAGTTTTTATTTCAGCCAATCATTCCTTTGCCTAGAATAAAGCTGAGAAAAAGTCAACTATTTTAAATGAACAACCACTTACCTGACACATCTGGTGTCACCTATCCTAAAGTGTCAAACAAAGGCAACATAGTCACAAGACTAAATGAGAGTTGTCTGAGAGGATGCAGAAAGTCTGTGATCTAGCTGCAAAGTCAGTGAGGAACTTAGGGTAGGGACCAGAAAAAAGACTAGAAAAGGACTTTGAACTTTAGGGATAAAATCTGCAAAATGGATAAGGCTGAAATTAAAAGGTTTAACGTGCTAGGAATGAAGGGTTGACACTAAATGGGTCTCCTGGGTCTGGGATAACACAGCAAGGAGAGGCTCACATCAGTTCTGATGAATATATAAAGATTACAGATGAATATATAAAGGATCAAAGTACAAAGCCATTTTCCCAAGGTGTATTGTCCATGATCAAATTAGTATCATGACTCATATCTTTCTATTAGGCCTACTGTTGCTGATTCAGTTTATAACACCAACTTGAAAGCTGTACTTTCTGCTTACAATTATACTCTTTCAGTTTTATTTCTATGGTGAACTTCCAAATTTAGTGATTGACCTGCCCTCACCTATCTTGTTCTTTGGAATTCAAATACATTTTCTTTGGAATTCAAAAGCCACAAGCGTCCTTCAAAGCATTTTAAAATTCATTATTCAAGCTTATTTAAATTTACATCTGTCCTTTCTATAATGTTTTCAAGTACATAGATTTTAATATATCATTATTTTAGCAAAAGAGTAGCTAGATGAATGCTGAAAGCATTTGGCTATTTCAAGTGGTTTTTCAACAACTTATGTGGTGGAAAAATTCTAAAGCCCAAGAATTTTGCATTGTCTTCTAGAAATACATATGGGTTGACTAATCTATGAAGAAGTTGTAGGACACAGAAGTAATGAAAACTATTAGAAATGGTCAGAAGCCAGACTCTTGTATAATATTTAAGGTCCTTTCTCATTCATTTGCATAGAATATTAGAATGGTCCTTTATACGCTTTGTTGATAATCATTTCTTCAACTTCACAAAAGTAAAGCAGTATGCATGAATTTTATGAAGCCTTATAAACAGTTTAGCCTATCCAGAAATTTGAGTTTCAAAATAAGGTCTAGAAATAGTGTACACAGCAAACTAAGTCACAAACTAAATCAGTAGGAGTTAGGTGACCATCTGCTGCACTATAAATTCGTCTACATGCCCTATAGATAAAGCATGATTTTTTCCTTCACATCCTACTTATAAAGTGACCTGTGATTTCACCAGAAAGAATTAATGTGTTCCTAAAAGAACAATCTACTAGTCTTTTTGTTCTCTATTACCCTTTCTTATACAAAAGGATATAGCAATGTCAAATTAATGTGCAATGTTTTAAGTTCAGGGGACAACTTGCCCTATTTTACAACAGGAACTAAGCTGAACCAAATCTTTTCTTTCCCAACATGTAATTGAATTAAAATTGGAATCTAATTATAGGAGGCCATTTTATTCTCCAAAGTGAACCATCTTTTAAATACTATTGACTGATTTACTTTGACGTCTAGACAAGTGACATGTCAATAGTACATGGCCCACAAAATACTAGTAATCTATTTTTAGATGTAAATGGTTGCTGTAGGTAAGAAAAAACTCTGAGAATGCTAACTGGTAATTAATAGGGTCACACTAAAAATGTCTTCATTATGGGAATATTAAGAAAAACAGCATAAGCCAGTATATAATTCCTATGAAAAATTGGACATATACTTCCCATACTAAACAACTCCTCTGATCTCTAATACTATAATTCTAAAAATGAGTAAAGCAGTAGTGGTGACACTGGTTATAAAAGCCTTGAACCAAGCAATTCCACTGTTAAGAGTTTTTCCTTACATGCACACCTGCCCAAGCATGTAAAGATACATGTATAAGGATGTCCAAGGTAGCATCATTTATAATTGTGGCCACCTTAAACAGTCATTTAGGGAAATGGACAATGAAATTGTTACACATCCATAAGAAAGTACTACACAATTGTAAAAAGAAGGAGGTTGACCTATATACAATGAAATGGAATGTTTGTCAAGGTATAATAAAAGAAAAAAAGTAAGTTGTAGTACAGGAGAATATGATTCTATTTATTTTTAAGTGACTATACATAAAGACTTATGTATGTATATTTGTATATGTATATACATTATCTAAAAGGATAATTAGCTATTCATAGTCTATACCTTTGGAAAGTGGGATTGAAAATATAAGTTGCATATAATTTATATATTTTGCAATGTTTAAAAGTTATACAATGAACGTATCTTACTTTTCCATTAAAAACTCAAAAATACAAAATAGAAAATGCTAAAATATAAAACTTTAATACACAAATATAAATATATTTCCTCTATGTTAACTTGGCTGTGAATTGTAGCAAGTACTTCTGCTTGCATTGAAAATAGAATTCTCATATTTTTTTTCTAATAATTTGTCTTGATAGCTAAATTTTCATACTTAGGAAAATAAAATTAGTCCCTGCTTATAATGTACAACAGGAATTAAGCTGAACCAAATATTTTCTTTTCCAACATGTAATTGAATTAAAATTGGAATCTAATTATAGAAGACCATTTTATTCTCCGAAGTGAACCACAAGCATTATTTAGGAAATTATCAGAAATATAAATTATTGGGCACCATTCCATATCTACTGAATCAGAAACTCTAGCAATGGGACCCAGAGAATTTTAACAAACTCTCCAAGTGATTCTAATGAGCACAAAAGTTATAAAATCACTATTCTACTCTTTTCCTCTAACACACCTACAAGTATTAGCTGTAATACTGTAATGAACTATTTGCAGTTCTTGTACCATGATGGAGTTTTATAATTCCATATCCCATCCATTATTCCCTCTAATTGAAGTGTCCTTTCCACTGTCTTCCTCCACCTAACTCCTGTTCATATGTTAAGATAAAGGTAAGCATAACATCCCCTATCCCTGAGGTTTGACTTTGCCCTTAATTCTAATCCCCCCTGCATACTTCTACCATAGCACATATATATAACATGTATATCACATATTTACTTGGCACTCTCCTTTATTCTTGAGGACAGGATCTGTATCTTATCTGACTTTATCCCCTGAACATAGTAGGTGTTCAATAAATATTCTTGAATGAACGAAAATAAAGAGAAATGAATGACTTAGAAATAAATATTTTTATTGCTTTTGAATCAACACACAGCTATGCAGGACAGCAAAACACTCTTGTCACTGAAGTCAAAACTGCCTAAGTTCAATTCTGGATTCCACCACTTTCTAGATGTCTCAACTAACTTCTTAGCATCCTCCATTGCAACAGGGGGACTTTTATTAGTGAAGATATCACAAACTTAGGACTTAATTAAACATCCAATAAGGGTCTATAATAATTATTAGAATTATCATCCAATAGCATTAACACCATGCAATCCAGTTTTTTTCTGCATGAGAAGCCAGCTTTAAACCTTTAAAAATAACTTCTTGTTCTTAAGAGAGAAATTTATCTGAGTGTTTCATCTATTTTCATGTTTGCTGTCTTTTTCCTTGCCCAGTATCATAGCTTACACTTATCAGCATCCCAGCTCCTCCCCTGAAAAAAACAATTAGGGTTCCTCTTGCAATGCTTAAAATTTCTTGGAGCATAGTTGGAAAACCATTCATAACATCTTTCTCACCTCTCATGTTTAGTGACGTTCTCTGGTCAATCAGGAGAAAATGGAATCATATTTAAGAGATCTGGGTTCTTTTGTTTTGCCTTTAGTCTTCAGATTTTCTGATATCTTATTTCTTGTTTATAAAGAAGATAGTTAACTATGTGTTAACTGGCACTAGGGAAGGGTGCTTTAAAAAATTCCTGAATGTTTCTAGGAGGATGACAGGGCTAGAGAATATCTTTCCCAATTTTCTTTTAAAATGCCCATTTTTTAAAAATCCAAATGGAAAAAAAAATCCATAAGACCCCTGATTCCAATGATAAGATTCAGAAATATGCTAGAATCACCTAGAAGTGCCTATAAAATATATCATTGGGGCAGGATTAAGAAATAGTACCACAGCAAGGTGAGCCAATGGGGCCAAAGCCATCGAGAAATATCTTCCATTTTACCAAGATAAGCTTCCCTGGTCTAATGAATCCTCTGCCCACCTGATGGCGGAAGCTTCCTGTGAACCATTGCTCATTTTAGAATCCTGAACATATTTTTAGTTCTATCTATGACATATCTCTTTGTCTCCCAACACACTGTCACCTGTAGTCTCATGATTCTATGATCCTTGCTCCACCTCCCTTGGGCAATCATATTTATAGTATGAGGAAACTGAAAACAACCTACATGCCTAACTCTGGAAAATGGTTGAATATATTACTGTAATCCACTTGATAGAATATTATGCACTCTAAATCACAGTTATGAAATTACGTAATAACATGGGGAATATTGATAACAATGTTAAGTGAAAAAAGGATGATTAAAACTGTATGCAGGGAAGCAGATGTGGCTAAAGCAATTGAGCTCCCGCCTACCACAAGGGAGGTCCCAGGTTTGATTCCCAGTGCCTCCTAAAAAAGACGAGCAAGACAGTGAGCTGACACAATGGGCTGGCACAGTAAGCTGATGCAACAAGAGACACAAGGAGGTAAAAATCATGAGAGACAACAAAGCGGGAGTAGAGTTCCCGATGCCTCCTAAAAGGAAGACGAGCACACAATGAACAGATATAACAAATGCAAACCACAAGGGGGTGGGGAGATATAAATAAATAAATCTTTTTAAAAAAACTGTATGCATAGCAAAATAAGAAGAAAATACATAGGATATAGTGTTAGGATAAGGATTTCATAAAAATTAAAAACTCTTGTACATCAAAGGACATTATCAAGAAAGTGAAAAGACAACCTACAGAAATGGGGAAAATATATGGAAATCATATATCTGATGAGTTTAATATATAGTGTAGCAGTTTGATATTATTGATGAATTCCAAAAAAGTAATATTGGATTTTGTTTGTAAACTGGTCTTTTCCACTGGGCATATTAGAGTGTATTGGATTCAGAGGTTTTACTTTTACTTGATTAAATGCTGATTAAGGCTTTGATTGGGCCATGTCGGTAGGACGTTGTATCCCTGTGCCCTTGGTGGGTGGGGAATGACAGAGAAATCCCACCGCAGAGAAGGGAGTTTGGAGTTTTAATGCTGGAGCCTGGGGAAGTAAGCACACAGAGAAGCTTGGTTGTGAGGAAGGAGAGAAGGCCCCAGGAAAAGAGGAGCCATTCATCTGATAGTCTACAGCTGGCCTACAGCAAACCTGAGCCCGGAGAGAAACAAGCCCTGGGAACAGAGGAACCCAAGAAGCCTGAACTCTTGGCAGATGTCGGCAGCCATCTTGCTGCAACATGTGGCAACAAACTTTGGTGAGGGAAGTAACTTATGCTTTATGGCCTCATACCTGTAAGCTTCCACCCCAAATAAATACCCTTTTATAAATGCCAACAGATTTCTGGTAATTTGAATCAGCACCCCTTTGGCTGACTAATACATATAGAATATATAATCTCCCATAATTCAATAACAAAAAGGCCAATGACCCAATTAAAAATGGACAAAGCATTGAAAAGACATTTCTCCACAAAAGATGTACAAATGGCCAGTAAGCACATGAAAGAAGTTCAGCATCACTAGCCATCAGCAAAATGCAAAACAAAACCACAATGAGTTACCACTTTACACTCACTATTTTTTTAAAAAACACAGAAAATAGCAAGGCTTGGCAAAGATGCAAAGAAATCAGAACTCTTGTGTACTGCTGATGAGACTGTAAAATGGTGCAGCCATTTTGGAAAACCATTCCTTGGTTCCTCAAAAAGTTAAACATCAAGTTATTGTATGACCTGGCAATCCCACTTCTAGATATATACACCAAAGAACTGAAAGCAAGGACTCAAACAGATACCTGTACACCAATCACCAATTTTCATAGCAGTATTTTTCACAATAGTCAAAAGGTGGAAACAACCCAAGTTGGCACATACATATATACACACACACACGCACACACATACATACATACACACACACAAAAACAAAAAACAAAGGGAAAAATAAGTGAAGGACAGATAGACTGTTTGAATAACCTTTCCAAGCATCTATAAACTATGGGGTAAATGAGAAAAGTTCCTTTGCAAAAACATGACATCCCTAGGATGCTCCTAAAGGCCAAGTCTTAGTTCCTAAAGAATGCTTAGAGTTCTATTCAATTCCCAAATCACAATTTAGATCCTATAAAGTTATCCGATAAACTCCTTAGAGAATCTAGTACATGTTTGAATATATTTTCATTTTTATTAAGATTAAAATATTGAAGGATATTTTCATGTTATTTAACAGAATATGTTCCCATAAAGCTAGGACAGTTTGGCTCAATGTTGCCAATAAATCACATGAAGATATTTTTCAAATAGAATGAAACCAGCACTTTGGATATGTATATTCAAACTGTTTTAAAGAACTATGTAATATTTCAAAACATAAAATATGTATTTTATTTAGTTCCCCATATCTTTACAGCCAGTACATCCTTAGTTAAATTAAAAAAATGTATACTGTATAGCTACCAGATGGGGATCAAATCAACCATATATTATTCTATCAAAAGATCTTATTCTATAACAGTCACTAAATATATTAATAAATGCATTAGAGTTAACTATTTACAAACATTCCAAAAGATATTCCAAATGTATGTAAACTTATACATAGATTTTGTGACACTGACACCAGGAGGAAGGGGACTGTTAACTACAATCTGTTCTTATAAAGAAACAATAAAACCTAGCTACAGGAGATGGCAGAGCTAAAAATTACCCCCATTCTTATCCTCAAGATTCACTATGAAGATCATCTCTAAGGAAGCTTCATAGAATTCACGATTTCAATCTTTCATGGTTAGAATTTGCTATTACTGTTAACAGAGTATTCAGTGAACACTGATAATGAACCTGGTGCTGAGTAAAACAAAAATGAGGCCAAAGTTAAATATAACTTAGATGACAGCTACAGGAGCAGTTGAAAATAAATCAATTGGTTCGATCCTATGTGTCACTTCTGGAAGGTCACCAGAAAGAATTCTCTCAAAAGCAGAGAGAAGAAAAAAATTCTCCTTCTCCTTCTCCTTCCTTTCTGGACTCCTCAAGATTGTGTAAGTCCAAAAGAAACAAAACAAAACACATAAACAAGTAAACAAACACAGTCCTCTAGGAATTGAAGGCATCCTTACATGACACCAAAATTTAGGAACCTTTTGCCTTTGCACAATGCCTCCATTTTTCCTCCCCCTTTGCTTTCCCCTAATGGCCTTTAGGCTGGCCTCTTAGAGTATTAACTCCCAGCTGGGCATGGATGATATCAATGACTCCAAGCATCAAACTGATCCTAATTGAGTTTCTCTACTTTTTTATTATTTTATAAATTTAATTTTGTTTCTAATCCTGCCCTTTCTTCATACATACTGGTATCCCCCATCTTCCCAGACCAGATCCCACTACCTGCCTGAGTACCAATCACCAATGAAGGGAATTCACTCATGTTTCTTCTGACTTTGCTGTACCTTGGAAGAACAGCTGTATGTTCCTTGCCCTAACTCTCCCTCTTTATACCTTCATGCTGCACAAGAGAGCTTTATCCATCCTCTAACTTTCTGCTTGCCAACTGCCTTCATCCCCACCTGACAGCAAGAAAGCAGCTGTCATGTCCTGCTCTTGCTCCCTAGGAGAATAACCTTCCAAACCTGGGAACAGCAGAAAAGAGACCTCTATACTCTAACCCCATCTCACATTTCCTTCCTGTTTTATTCTAGAGAAAAAGGCATCACTCTTTTTTTCTCATGCTAGTTCATCATTTTTAATGAAGTCTCTTTTGCCTTCTAAGGGTTTTGGCTTCAATAATTTTAACACTTGATTTTTTAATTTTTTAATTTATGTCTTTTCTGGTTCTTTCCCTTTGCCTACAAAATGTGTTAATCTCCTCCAGCCTAAAAATAGGCAGGAAGCCTGAGCTCCCTTTGATCTTGTCTTGTCTTTGAGTGCCACTATGTTTTTCTTGTCTTCTTCACTTTAAAACTTCATGGAAGAGCCCACCTTTATTTGTAGGCTTTACTTTTTCACTACCTACTCATCATTAATTCCTTGTTTCTAAACTTTTGATTGCAAAGCTTGGCAGAATAACTCCCTCTTAAGAATGAACTACAACTTATTTATATTCAAATATATTGGGCCTTATTTCATTAAATTTTTCTACCATATTTGACAATATTTAATTGTACCTTGTACTTGAAACTTTGCTGTCTTTGGATTCTATCTCACTATATTGTTCTTATTTTCCTGCCCCTTTTTGAAAATTTACTATCCTTTTTTCCATGGCTACTTTCCCTCTTCAGGCTTACCATGGGTTCTCATGAAGGTTACACTTTTGACTCTCTTTTCTCTTTATATATTCTCCATCTACATATACAATTTCGGCTAACACTTTCATTCTTGGTGTGTTTCAATTCTCTATTCCTTGCAGGAATCCTTCTCCTATGTTATAATTCTTCATTTCTTGCCACTTCCTAGACATTTTTAAATGGATGTCCCTCAAAAAATGTTAAATTCCCAGGAGTCTATTAATTGTAATACACTCAGTTCACAGGCTGGAAAACACAGTCATTTCTCCCTCCCCTTTTCTCTTCTTATATGTCATTGCTATTTTATAGCTCTTAAATGCATCTTTCTTCCCATCTCTACTTTGGCCATTTGTTGCTTCACATACGGACAACTACAATATTTCCCAATGAGATTGTCTCACCTTCCTTTCCCAACCTTGTTCACCCCACCCCCATCACCACACACATATACCCCTCCACACACCCAGCCTCTCTCCCATGCACCCAAGCAGGAATGATCTCCCAATAGTATTCCTTTGGATTGGATCACTATCACTCAAGCATCCTCAACGGCACCTGTCGGGGATTGAATCATTTCTCCCACAAAAGGCACATACAAATCCCAATCTCTAGTCCTGTGGGTGTGAACCCATTTGTAAACAAGACTTTTGAAGATGTTATTACCTGAGGTGTGCCCAGTCTGAATAAATGTGGGCCTTATTCCAGTATGGCTGAAGATCTTATAAGCAAAGGAAATTGGATGCAGAAAAAGAAAGCCACAGGGAGCAGAGAGAAACTGTAATTCAAGGGAAACCAGACAAGAAAGGAGACACTGCCATGTGTATTGGCCTGTGATAAAAAAGCCAAGGACCAAGGATCACTGGCAGCCAGGCCCCCGAATGTCACAGTCTTTGGGGAGAAAGTATCGCCTTGCTGACACTTCAATTTTGGACTTCTCCTAGCCATAAAACTCTGAGCCAGTAAATTCCCCTGTTTAGGCCTATCCATTTTATGGTATTTGTTTTTGGCAGCAGGGAAAACTAACAGCACCAAATAGTCTTGAATCCAAGGCACTCTAAAATCTGACTCTATTAAATATTTCTTGCTTATTTTTCACAAATCCCTACATTTCATTCAAACTGTATAACACCGTATCAGGAAACACCCGTACCACAGAATGTTAACAGACATTACATAGAAATAATCAAATACGTTTGAGAATTTCTGTGCTAAATATTTATTTCACGATTTCTCAGTCTTTACTATATTAAATATGCATTGACATTTATTTATAGAATGCAGACCTTCCAGAATCGTTTAACCACAGAACCTTTTTTTTTAAGAAACTCGCTTTCCTTCCATTCATCCATCCCTACTGCATCCTCATATAATGAAAACATGCCCATCTTTCTACAAAAATAAACGATGTCATTTTATAAAATCATGAAATTATTTCTAGTCATTTTGGGGACAGGAAAATCTTCCTTCTCCAAACTCTCAAACAAAGCTATTTGATTATATCATACTGTATTTTTTTAAAAAATTAGTTATGTCTCTTCCATTCTGGATTGTATTTTGAGACCATGAATCACGAATGAATCATATTTATATTCCCTATACTACCTACAATAGTAACCTAAGCCCAAGTAAAAAACTTCATGCCAGTATATGCAAAACTTTACACTATTTCTTTTATAATATTTCATTTTTTTGAGGCATCAGCATGGAGAAATGTACATACAATTATATAAACTAGCATTTAAACATAAAATGATAACCCCAACATGTAGTTTGTTACTCATGCAACACTAAACTAGACATTGGTGCTAGAGTCATGGTCTGCAGATAATGATAAAGTTTAGATATACTTAATAGATTTAGTTTATAAGGTAGAGTTTATTTCAGTAAATGGGGTATAGAATTCACAAAGTACTAAATAAAACTAGGTAAAGTAATTTTCATATCACAAAATTTATCTTAAAGACCAGTCAAATTATAACCAAACTCCTTGGAATTTCCAGGGGTCAAACATGTAAAATTCATCATTGCTGCCAAAGATCTGACGGAGAGGAAAAAAACACAATAAACAAGATGGATGGCATGGTATCCACCTTGTCTAAACTGCAGGATGAGTCGGAGGTTCCAAAGGTCAGAGATTAGGGAGAGAAGCTAAAGAAGCTATTTTCATGAAAGACCTGGAGACTGCACCCAATGAGGTCTTAAGGTTCAGATGACAAAGTGTCTTAGAGATTTGGATGGCGGGTGGCATTTTTGCCTTTCTGCCTGCAACCTAGTCTTGGCTCCTTGGGAATAAGTCACTTTGGGAAAATCAAGAGACAGGCCATATATATATATATATATATATATATATAGTGAGGGCATTAGCAATGGTGAGAAAGCAAAAGTGGAAAAACTCAGATGACCACTCTCTGAGTTCATATGACTTCTAAAAATACTTGGGGGAGAAATTTTCAGTGAATTCAAAGTCCACGTGAAGGCGGATGAAGCTGAAGAATCAGCAGAACTAACATCAATCTGACATTATTTTCAGTCATTCCATCTATCCCTTCAAATTGTTCAACAAATAACAACTGAAAGCCTACTATGTGCCAAGAAAAGTGGTTACAGTGCTTAATAAAACTAATTCCCACCCATAGAATGTAAATTTCAGTAGAGGAGATAAACAATAAAACAAGTTACAAATATAACCACAAGATAATAACAAATTGATACATTATATAGAGGAAATAGTGTAATATGATAGAGATCACTCCTTCAGGGATGGGTAGAAAGAAGGGTTTGCAAATATAAAGAGACTGGTCAAGGAAAGTAAGACCTGGAGGAATTCTTGTTATAATTCTAAAGAGTAGAAGCTGAAATACCTCCTTCTCTCCACCATGCCTTCTTCTCAATCCAAAACACATTAGTAATCAAAATAAGTCACTCTCAGCCTAAGGGAAATGAGTCTAGATAGAATAATTTCTTCTAAATCCCAAGGTTCTGGATTTAGAAATTTCTGGATTTCATTATATTAATATGCTTTCTCACTAATGTAAATACTAATAAAATCATTTGTATTTATCAAATATATTTAAATGATTATATAGAAAATATATAATGAATAATGTTCCTTTACCTACTTAGTAGAAGAAAACACAGTAGAAAAGAATTTTATCTATCTTCATCCCCTCCATTTGTTCCTACTTTTTCTTTCCTTTTTTAATGTGACATACTTTAATTCTTAGGAAAAAATAAATTCAAAATATTATAATAACTTAAAGTATTCCTGAGGAGTAAGAAAAAAACCATTTCTTCATTTTCTATTTTCCAAGAACTAGAAGCTCAGTTGGTGGGGGCTGTGCCTAATTTTCTATGACTGTTTTCCAAAGATATTTTCTATGCTTGAAAGATAAATGACAATAAAAATTCAATAATTACTAAATAGATTTTATAAGAGTATTAGGTTTACTGTCAAGTACAATTTTAAAAAATTAAGAGCTACTAGAAACTTGACATCAAAAAAGGAAAGAGCAGGACCATGCCAGGATACTGAAAAAACGCAATAAAATTATACTTTTGAAAAAATACGTAATTTAAAGTAATCAGTTTATACAAAATGCATACATTCTCAATAAAAAAGGAATTGAATTTTTTCATCCAATTAGTGGAAGAACATAGGAAAACACTAAAAAAATGAGGTAAATTGTTTTTACCTAGAAGCATAATAAATCAGAAGCAAACTCTGTCAAATGTTAGTCATTGAGAACATCAATCTGTACAATGACTCTGCTGTCAACTTCAGATATGAGGCTTAATCATTTCAGAAGCAAAATGCTATGAGTCATGTTTTACCCAAGAGACACTTGAATACACATATTCATGCTGCTACATGCACAAATTTCTTGACAAATTGCTTGAAGGTCAATTGGCAATGAAATAATTACAAATTTTAAGTTTTGAACAGATTATGCGAAGGTGGATTTAGTGAACATTTAGTCTGCATTGCCATTTGGTCTCATGGATACATTCATTGAGAAATATGAGATAGTTTACAAAACTATTGAAACATGTAACAGTCCTGAAGTACATTTAAAAAGTAAGTGCATGATGTGTAAAAAGGTGGAAACTCTGAATAGCATCAGAATATCTGACTGCAGGTCATTTTTTTTTTTAAGGCTTAGCTTTTTTATTGTTTTATATAAAAAGAAGCATAATTCATTAATTTATAATCCTTACACAAATGTTATTACATCATCATGCATTTTATTCTCAAAGATTCTAAAGCAAATGTGGTAGACTGTAAAATAGGTCACACACAATTCCTCTTTAAATAATCCCCTTTCACAGTGACCCAAGGCTTGGCCATGTGACTTGCTGTGATCAATGGGACAACAGCAAATATGATACAAGTAGATATTTGAGAAGTAGTTGTCCATTTGAGCCTGTATTCCTTGCTGTTCTCGGGGCCCTTGCCATGACCCCATTGTAAAGACCTTATCTAGCCTGTAGGATAATGAGAGACATGAGGCCTAGTTCCACCATCACCCTTACAATTATGAGTAAAATGACCTGAGAATTGAGGCTCAGCCCTGACACTCTGAGACAATTATAACTGGGTCTGATAGGACTTTAGAAGTCCCTCTGGAGGGTATGGCTTTGATCCATCTTCAGCCCAACCTGTTCCAGTGGGATCTGGGATATCTAAATGTCATCTGAGCCCAGCTTTCCCAAATGTTTCTCAATCTGTATAACATGGCTTCTGCTTTCCACTCTAGTTCTCAATGGATTGGGCCCTTACCTAAATTCTGGCCATATTCATTGGAACATAGATCCCCTCCCATATTTCTGCCAGGATCCTGATTCATTCCACCCAATACCTCTTACCTTAGTGAGCTAAAACCACTGGCCAGGATTCTGCTTTAACTTAAACACACCACTAGCAAAAAATATACCACCTCTTCTCTGACAATAAGTATTGCCAGTGTTCAGAAAGTCCCGCCATTCTCCCCACCTGACCAGACCTTTCAGATATCAACACTAATTAATATGTGATCTAAGCTCAAGTATCCCACCTTGAACGTTGTGATGTGGATTATTGGTTACTTTAAACATCTCTGCCATCAAATTTCTGCCAGATCAAGCTTCTTTTATTCCATTGTTTAATCCACAAATGTTTATCAAAAAACTATGTAGAAGGAGTCCAATGCAATGTACACTAGGGGTACAGTGGTAGAACAAGAATTTCTCCATCCTTATACAGAGTATACAATCCTTTGAGAAAAAATAAATAAATAAAAATTCATAATACTCCATGGTAGCCTTTCTAAACTGGAATTACTCATCTAAACCACTGAACATAGAAAATGATTTGAGTGACTGACTATTTTCTCAGTTCTCCCAATGATGTTACATAAATACCACCATTTCAATGCAGAGGAGAGTGGTAATTTAGCACATACAATGGATGCCGTAGATCCTAAGTATTGGGGCATTAAGGCTTGTTTCTCTTGAAACTCAGGTTGAGAAAAGCTGGTCTATGGTAATAACTATTGTAGAAGGAATTCAACTAAACTAGCCTGAAGAGATCATAAATATTCTTAGGTTGAGCCTTTAATGTTGAGCATGATTCAGTCAAGTGACAAGAAAGGAGAGAAATGATGCAACATGAATATCTGCAAAGGTCACTGGCAAGAGAGATCATGGCTTGCTTGGAGAACTAAGGGATTAAGTTGACTATCCCTTTGTGTCAGACAATGAACGACGTCCCAGAAAATATTACATCAGAGACCAATAGAGATTGAAATCACGTGAAGAAATGATACACAAAATGAAACATATAGTTTGATCTTTATAAAATTCTTCCAGTATTAAGTTCAGTATTATGAGTAAGAAACAGATATGATATTTTCTTCAGTTTTGCCAATGTCCTTCTGGGTTATCTGAGACAGTAATTCACTATTTCTATGATTTCCATTAACATACACTAATGAGAAGAAAATGCATTAATTAAATGTACATGCAAAGAGTTTATTTACTAAAAAATTTTAAATACACTATTGCCAGTAGATTAAAAAGGAACATATTCACTGGTAACTGGTTTAATCTAATAAATAACACTGCATAACATTGCTGAGTTAGGGCTTAATTTTGTTCAATTTCATGGAATTCCAACCTTCAATATTTATTCTGTTTATGCTGATGGCATGTTTTTATTTCAGAAATGGTCTAAAGAAATAACTGAATCTATTTGCCAATCACTGTCATAAAGAACAGCTCAATATTAATTATGCCAAAACCAACTCACTTTTTGGCCAGTGTTCTTCAATACCCAGATATAAAAATTCTATCCAGCAGGTCAATTTTGCTATATGTGGAAGTGTTATGGAGGAAAATTATTTTGACATGCTGATAACACTGTTTCAAAGTTCTCTATTTTAAAAGTGCCTTGTAAATTATTTTATGATAGAAGTTAAAAAAATGGGAACTTCATGCCTACAAAATGTCTGAAGACAAAGTCAATCCTTTTATATTTTATAGAGCAAAATTCCAGAGCTTCATTAAAGCTTTGGTTTAAATAGCCAAATGGATTCAAAACTGCATTTGAATTAAAGTTCTCAGAGTTCCATAAAGTACTCTTACAGAACCACCATGGTATAGAGATGTCATATTTTCCCATCTGGATAAGAAAACAAGTCAGGCTCTTTGAATTTTACATAAGAATTTTAATTTTGAATCACACAATTAGAATTCAAAGCAGATCTATCATATTATAAATGTCAATATATAACCTGCCAACCACTTTGGTCCTGATTATTTCAGTATTGAGCTTTAGTCAAAATCAGCTAAGAGATCCATGTATATCTATAAATCTACACTTGGATGTAACCCCTCTGCTGCAAGCACATGGTGATATACAAGATAAAATCTAAAAAGAGAAAACCAAATTTACTACTACTACTAAGAACAACAATAACAACAACAACACTATCTCTGTTGGACAGAAGGAACAGAAATGCAGTATGGTGATACAGTTATCCATGAACGCACTGGAATGTGGGAAGCAGAAGTTCATCTCCTGCATGGTACTGGAGTCCAAGTGTTCCAAAAAGGATAGGTGAGGTAAAGCCTGGCTCACTAATGCAAGGCAGGTGCTGGTCTGGGCCTCCCTTCCATACTCTCAACCTCCTGAAAGGAGGAAGAAAAAAATAAAACCGTTGTTCACCACCACCTGGGGTAATTTTATTTTTTTTAACCCAGACACCAAGGAGTTAAGGAGAACTTTGCAACAATAAACTGAATGGAGTTACTTCATGGCTTAATGCCTAGATTTTGATTTTCCAAACAAGTTCAGAATTTGGGGCAATGGGAACTTTCCCAGGCTTATAAAACTACTTGCTGAAGCTTGCAGTCAGCAATTTCTCTTCTAGGTGCACATATTTGTGCACAAGAAGACGTGTACAAGAATGTTTATAGAACATGGAGTAAAACAATTATAAATAATGTAAATGTACATCATAGTACAATGCATAATTAAAGTATGTATATTCATAGAATATAAAAGGCATCCAAATTGGAAAGGGAGAAGTGAAAATTTCACTATTTACAGACAACATGATCCAATACATAGAAAGCCCTGAGAAATCTATAACAAAGCTTCTAGAGCTTATAAATGAGTTCAGTAAAGTGGCAGGTTATAAGATCAACGTGCAAAAATTAGTAGCATTTCTGTACACCAATTGTGAGCAAAAAGAATAAAATACGTAGGAACAAATTTAACTAAAGATTTATACACAGAAAACTATACAACACTGTTAAGGAAATCAAAGAAGATTTAATAAATGGAAGAACATTCCCTGTTTATGGATAATAAGACTAAATATCATTAAGATGTCTATCCTACCCAAACTAATCTACAGATTTAATGCAATCCCAATAAAAATCACCACAGCATTCTTTACTGAATTGGAAAAACTAACTAAGAAATTTATTTGGAAGGGCAAGAGGCATAGAATACCAAATACATATTGAAAAAGAAAAATGAAATTGGAGGAATCACACTGTCTGGTATTAAAACATACTACAAAGACACAGTTGTCAAAACTGTACGGTATTGGCACAAGGATAGACATACTGACCAATGGAACTGAATTGAGAGTTCTAATATAGATCCTCACATATACAGTGAACTGATATTCAACATGGCCACCAAGCCCATTCAACTAGGAGAGAATGGCCTCTTCAACAAATGGTGCTTGGAGAACTGGATATCCATATGCAAAAGAATGAGAGAGGAACACCACCTCACACCTTATACAAAAATTAACTCAAGATGGATCAAAGATCTAAATATAAGAGCCAAGACCATAATGACCTTGAAAGATTATGTAGGGAAGCATCTACACAAACTTGTATTGGAAAATGGTTTCATGAACTTACACCCAAAGCATGAGCAACAAAAGAAAAAATAGATAAATGGAACCTCCTCAAAATTAAAAACTTTTGCACCTCAAAGGAGTTTGTAAAGAGAGTAAACATGCAACCTACTCAATGGGAGAAGATATTTGGTAACCGTATATCTGATAGGGGCCTAATATCCAGTATATATACAGAAATCCTACACCACGAAAATAAAAAGACAAACATCCCATTTTAAAAAATGGACAAGTGCTTTGAATAGACACTTCTCCAAATAAGAAATACAAATAGCTTGAAAGGACATGAAAAGATGCTCAACATCACTAGCTGTTAGTGAAATGCAAATCAAAACTACAATGAGATATATCACACCCAGCAGACTAGTGGCATTCATAGCGGCATTATTCACTATTATTCACTATTGCCAAAAGCTGTAATCAACCCAAATGCCCTTCAACAGATGACTGGATAAACAAATTGTGCTATATATATACAATGTAATACAGCTGTAAGAAGGAATACAGTATTAACACATGGGATATGAATCTTGAGGACCTTATGAGTGAAGCAAGCCAGGCACAGGACAAATATTACATGACCTCACTGTTATGAATTAAGCAAATTGAGCAGACTCACAGAGCTAGTCTGGAAGATAGGTTTATAGGAAATAGAAAGGGAGACGAAAGTTGTGAGCCAAAGCCCATAGGGGCAAAATCTATGACAAGATGGAACTGTGTAATTTTACAGTGGAGGGGCATGACAGCACTGTAATGATACTGCTGGGCTGGTTTGTAGGGGGGTGGGGTGGGAAGGGTGGGTTGAACTGCCCATGGAACTTCAGGGAGGGTTGGGGGAGGGAGCAGGTGAACACTGGGGAATGGCAGGTACCTGGTTGAAACTACAATGTTGGGGATTCTCTTTTGGCAATATGGCAAGTGAGGGTGCTGGTTTGGGGTATTGGATGTGGGGGGGATGCAGGACAGGGCACACCTGGGGAAGGCGTCTAGGGAGTGCGTGTGTGTTCATCTTGCCATAGTGTGTTATATCAGTGGGTGGAGACCCACATAATGAGTGGCAAGGTGTTGGACTCCCATCCTGAGGAGGCCCTCTACGTTCTCAAATAGAGCAGCGGGAGTTTCTCGAGAGCATGGGCTGTGCCTAATAGGGGAGGACAGACCAGTGTGTCAAGTCTCCCCTTGTTGTTGCAAGTAACTATGAATCTTGTCCTTCAAGGAGTGAAGCCTGGTGGTTGCCACGGGAGGAGAAGGGACAAGTGGAATAGATGGAACAGGAGACATTTTGGGGGTGATGGAAGTGTTCTACATGCTCTTGCTATGATGGATACAGGCCATGTTAAATTTCACCAAAATTTATAAAAGTGCATGGCCCAAAATGTAAACCATAATGTAAACCATTGACCGTGGTTAGTAGCTATGCTTCAGTATTTGTACATCAGTTGTAACAAACGTACCATACACATATAAAATATTATTAATAGGGGAAGGGGGAAAAGGGGGAGGATATTGTATATATGGGAGTCCCTTGTATTCGGTATGTGACTTTTCTGTAATCTAAAACTTCTTTGAGAACAAATGAAAAAAGAAAGACACTGGGGGAATAAATGGAAGAAAATGTCACTGTACATATAGGATAACAGATCTTACAGTGATGAAAGGCAAAATATCAAACAAAATTAAAAAAATTTTTTTTATTATCCTAAATTTTTATTTTTAAAAATTTTTTTTCTGTATTTTATTTATTTTTAAAACGATCATTACTATTTCATTTTCTCATTAATTGCATTTGACTATTTTATTGTCTTCATTTTTGAAGAAGTTTTGGATCACAGAAGTGTTACAACTGTGTCAGGGGAGGATCATTGGTGCAGAATGTCATTGATGAGAGATATATGGGAGGAAGCTCACCTGGGCATACATATAAAGCATATAAATGTGTTCATATGTTCCTGGGGCATTGTCATGGTGGGTGGAGATTCACACAATAACCAAAGGAATATCAAATTCCATCCTGGGGTGCTCTGCCACATTCTCCAGTGGATCAGCTAGAATCCCCCACGTACAGGGGCAATGACTAGTGAAGGAGGATGGTCCATTGACGGGCCCTTGATATTGATGACTGTGCATATGAACCTTTACTCTTGAAATTGAAACAGCCTAGTATTATAGGGTGCCTAAGGGTTGCCTCCTGGGAGCCTCCTTGTTGCTCAAATGTGGCCTCTCTCTAAGCCGAACTCAGCATATAAATACATTATCTTCTCCCCAGCATGGGACATAACTCCTGGGGATAAGCTTGCCTGGCACTGAGGGATTACTACCAAGCACCAACCAGCAATGCAAGTGGAAAAAGACCTTGACCAAAAGGGAGAAAAGGTAAATACAAATGACCTTATATGGCTAAAGAGACTTCAAAGTGGGAGGTCATTCCAGAGGTTACGCCTATGCGAGTCTCAGGAGGATCTCCCTGACTGCCAAAGCAGATACTTCTCCAAATAATGGGTCTCCTGCGGGCTCTTGAGACATCCAGACACTGTAGTCAGGGCAGATAGCTCAGGAGTTTGGTGCCCTGCCAGTGGGCCCTACTTTGGAATTTACGCTCCCCAGCGTGACAGTTGGACTCAGTTGTGGCTTCCCTACACATGGCTCTTCTGTCCTTCTATTTGAACCTACAGTTAGTACTAGAGTTGGTAAGTGTACATCCAAGAGACTTAAATCTTTACGCTGTAAACATGGGTCCATGTTCCAGCTGGGCCCTGAGTCGCAATGGAATTGCAACACCTACTCTCCAGTTCATTGGTCTCATCCAGGACAACTATAAAGGAGATGATGATGGGCAACGCCCATAGCAAGGAACAGAGAAAGTCTACAACTGCAAACAAGATAGTGGGATCACAGTGCACTCTCAATTAGAGGTGGAGCACTGGGGAATGAACAACGGACTAAAGTAGACTTACAGTTTTTCTACTATAGATTTATTGTTATTCTAGCAATGGGAGAAGTTTTATTATTGATATGGAGGCAGTGTCCATCAGAGGTTCTGAGGTCAGGGAGAGGGAAAACAGGTATAATACGGGCACATTTTCGGGACATTGGGATTGTCCTGAATGATATTGCAACAATAGATGCAGGTCATTATATTTCTTGCCATAACCTACAGAATTGTGCGGGACAGAGTATAAACTATAATATACACTATAATCCAAGCTTAATGGCAATGTTCCAATACTTGTTCATCAATTGTAACAAATGTACCACACTAAAGAAGGATTTCATTATTAGGGGAAAGTGTGTGGGGGTTGAGGGGGTAGGGCATATGGGAATCCCTTATATTTTTTATGTAATATTTATGTAATCTAAAGCTTGTTTAAATTTTTTAAAAAATTAATTTAAAAAAAAGAAAAAAAAATGGGCAAAAGACTTGAATAGACCTTTTCTATTCAAAAGGAAATACAAGTGGCCAAAAGCACATGAAAAAAATGTTCAACATTACTAGTTATTAGGGAAATGCATCAAAATTAAAATGAGCTACCATTTCACACCTTACAGAATGGCCATTATTAAAAAACACACACACAGAAAACTACAAGTGCTGGAGAGAACATGGAGAGATAGGAACACTCCTTCACTGTTGGTGGGAATGTAGAATGGTGCAGCCTCCGTGGAAGACAGTTTGGCAGTACCTCAAGAAGCTGAATATAGAACTGCTGTATGACGCAGCAGTCCTGTTACTAGTAATATATTCAAAAGAACTGAAAGCAAGGATATGAGCTGACATTTGCACACTGATGTTCATAGTAGCATTATTCACAATTGCTAAAATATGGAACCAGACCAAGTCTCCATTAACCAATGAATGGATAAACAATATGTAGTATATACATACAATGGAATAGTATTCAGCTGTAAGAAGAAATGAAATCAGGATGCATATGACAACATGGATGAACCTTGAGGATATCATGTTGAGTGAAATAAGCCAGAAACAAAAGAACAAATATTGTATGGGTTCACTAACTAACTAAATATGGTGAGTAAACTCACAAAAGTAAACTCTAGAGTATAAGTTACTAGGAAATAAAATGTGGGTTGAGAATGAGAGCTGATGCTTAATGTATGTAGAAGTTTTAATAAGGTTTGCTGTAAAAGTGTGGAAATAAATAGAGTTGATGGTAACACTATAGTGAGCTTAACTAACCCTGCTAAATTATAAATGTGATTGTGGCTGAAAGGGGTAGTCTGTGGACATAAATGTCAATTGGAAGGAAGCTAGAGAATAATCTAGGGAATGTATAACATAGTGATTTCAGTGGTGGATGAAGATTGTGGTTAATAGTATAAATATAAGAATGTTCTTCTTTCACAAAGTGTTAAAAACATGGTCACACAGGGGAAAATTACAACTAATGTAACTTATCAACAATAGTTAACAGTAATATTGTAATACTTTTGCAGCAATGAAAAAGAAGATACTATAACAATTCTAAGGGACAACAATAGGGGAGTATAAGAGGGTTAGGGATTTTTCCTTTTGGAGTAGTGAAAACATTCTAAAATTGAGGGAGGTGATGACAGGACAACTCTGATGAAAATGAGAACCACTGAGTGTACAATTTGAATGGACTGTAAAAAGCATGGGACTTTAAAACACAGGGAATCCTGTGGTAGAAGATGGACTGTGGTTAAAAGAACAAACATATAATGCTAATACAGGGAGTTAATAATCGGATGGATTGGGGGAAAAGACATGGGCTATAGTTAGTAGTAATATTCTGATGATGATCTTTCAGTTTGTATCTTTCGTAGTTTGGGGTGATGTACTGGAACCCTGTATGATGATATGCATGTTTGTTTTGTAAGTTCACAACCTTTACTACACACTTACTGTTTATGTATGTTCATGTAAGAATGATATACATCAATAAAATTTTATATAAAAATCAAATATCTATAATCTAAAGTATATCCTAATATGAGTTTAATTTGTATAATTTTAAAATTACTTGAATAAAAAGCTCTTTCTCAAGGCTCAGAGCTGAGAACAAAGGAATTAACTTTTAGCCAGAGGCAAACTTCCACACATATCTCAAGGGACTCTGCTTTGCCCTTCTCTCTCCCTTTTCTCAAATAGGGGAAAGGTAGCCCTCTCGCTTCTTGAAGAACTTGCTTTGACAAGCACAATTAGTTCATAGTTTTCACAGTACAAAAGTAAGCTTGGCTTCTGTGATGGTTACGCTAATGTGTCAACTCAGCCAGGTAATTGTGTCCAGGTGTTTGGTCAAGCAAGCATTGGGCTAATTGTAATATAAGAACATTTATGGACTTTGGTCACCAGTGAGTTTACTACATGGATGGCTGATTACATCTGCATCAATCAGGGAGACTGCCATCAGCAATGGGTGATGCTTTTATCCAATCAGTTGAGTGTCTTAAAAGGGGAAGTGATTTCAACACTCAGAGAGAATTTCCCAGCTCATCTTTGGACAACCAGTTTCTCCTGGAAACTCATCAAGGACCTTCACTGGACTTTCATCAGAGCCCCTGGTGTGCAGCCTGCCTGCGGAACCTACTTGTGCATC
>JAQZBX010016423.1:20067-36593 GCA_029593785.1 Cabassous unicinctus | reverse complement strand
GCCGACAAAAGGCTTCACATGTTTTATCTCATCCAGTTCACAACATAATATATCCGTCCCTGGAGGGCAAGGGGTGGAATTCTTCCCCTGGTAACTGCAAACACAATAAGGGGTGCTCCATGTAACATAACTCTTTGCATTGGGCACAGATTGAGACCTGATTGCTATGGAGAACTGATGCCCACTAGGTAAGTTGAGCTTGCTTTATTTTTTCTCCATGCCTGTAAAACATGGCTCCATCCAGTGTTGTGGGAGATGTGCTTCTGCTGGTGACATTGACACCTATATTGCAATTAGTTGACATTTCTTTAGATGACTGTCTGAATGACAGTTTGGTGTAGTCAGATGGATCACTAAAAAGCACAGCATGGCATAGTGGAGGATTAAGAGATTGACAGTTCAGTCATCCCAGTGCTGTACTCGCTCCCCAGGAGATGATAGGCTGACTGAGGACCTGGTCTCCCTCTGGCTATGTGGGGACCAGTGGGATAAAGCATTATCCCTGGTAACAGGGATGAATTAATGAGGAAGATAAGGGTGGTGATGAGGGAAGCAGGTTCTAAGAATAGGTGGGAAACTTCCCTGGCTCCTGGATGCCTGTATGTTACCCCACAATGTCCTGACACCCAAGGGGACTCAAGGGTCCCAAATGACTCCAGAGGAGGATGTGGGTTCCGTTGTGGGGAGCTTCACCAGATCTGGCTTGTTTGCAGGTCCCAGGTTTGGCCCGTTCTCATTCAATGCATAACTACTGATGGCATTGTTAGCTGAGAACAACATATGGATGATGAAAGACAGATATCAGCAGAAGTCAGGGGAAGGTCATGAAGCTTGGGAAGAACATTTGTATGAAGAAAGAGCATAGCACACTCAAATGTCTAAGGCAGAGAGACACAGTTTGGGAAAATTAACTACTGACCCTGTGCTACAGTATATTTTTGCCCACATTGAACAGAAAACTGACAGAATGGAGATATAGACAAGCCCATTCTGCTTTTAGTCCTGGCTGCTGGGAGCATGGAAATGATTTTCTCAAGTGAAGGGGACTTTCTAGATAGTAAATCCCCATGGAAAACTATTCATTAGTCTACAGCCTAAAGGTAAAGGTGATAGACACTTGACTTTAAGATGTGACACAGGGGAAGAATGTGGATGAGATGATCCTGTCTAGGAGAGCCTTTGAAGTAAGAGGGCCTTCACTAATTGAGGGGCCCCCTGTCCCATTTGTTGTCCCCAGGGATGACAGTGGGGGAAGGGTAAGAAAGCTCCACCATCCCATCCAGCTCTAGGGTGGAAATAACAGGCAGGTGTCAGCCATCTTCACTGTGGCAGGCCACGTGGGGCAGGACCAGGAACTGAGCATTGCAAAGCTGCCCCCCAAAGGGCCATAGGTGGACACAAAGAGCAACCAAGGAAAGATAAATGAGGGGGCAGGGCCTTCCCACAGTGCAAGGTAGTTTTGGTTACTAAAACAGTAGATAAATAGGGTAGAGTTCAATAAAATTCCTATGGAAGAACTCCACAAACACTACTGAGCAAAGGGGGTCCCTCTAAGCTGGGGTTTAAGGCCCTGGTATGAGCCCTAAAGGAGCAGGAAGAAGAGGCTCACAGAACTGAGGAAATTCAGAATCCAGCATCACCACACTCTGAGGCATTGAACACAGCTAGGGCAGGAGGAAAATGAAACCCATAACGCCTCCCTGTTCCCTGACCAGGACAGAGAGGAAGAAAATTCAGAGTGTGAGCCCATGTTTGACAGGGAGGACAAACCACCTACCAGTTCTCTGATCTTATTCCCTGACAATATGACAAAAGTGGGGCCAAGTTCCTCTGCTTCATCTCAGGTAAAAAGGCTAAAGGGGGATCCAGAACTTCCTGGGGCTCTTAGGTACAGGAGCCCAAGTGACAAATACTAGGGCCTCTCAGGGGCAAGTGCGAACTAGTGGCATTGGGAGCTTTGAGTGAACACAGTGACCATGTCAGTGAGGGCACACGTGAGTGGGGCCCTTTGGGCCATTTCAGGCACCGGTGGCAATGGTTCCCAGTGCCAAATGCAGTATAAGTACTGGCATTTAGGCTGACTACTGCACAGACCAGCACCATCTCCTGAGGGTTAAGCCCCCTCACAGTGAGGAATTTGAACAATAACTGTAGGGTGTGTCCTCTCCTGCCAACTTCAGAGTTGCCAGAGCCCTAACAGATTAAAAAAAAAAAAAAGTTCTGCCTCCCAGGGGCAAAATGGACATTACTTTGTTGATCAGAACTTGCTACAGGCAGTTTAACCACCTGGTCTGGCATATATAAAAGGCCTCAGGAATTTGCACACTCGCTTTTAGCCCTTGCAGAAGCCTCTCCATTTGATTTTTTTAACCATCATGTTTGTAAAGTCTGAGAAATTTATTGATTTTTCATTATTCCTTTGTCTTTGCACTTTGTACTCAGTTCTTCCTTCTCTTCTTTCATAAATATATATATTCTTCATGCACTATTCTGGATTTATTGAGTTAAAGTATTTTAATAGCCTCTTCATTTCGATGACATGATTTCTCATTTGTACATGCAAAGCTGTAGATGTATTTGCAGTTGTGCATATATCATTATCCTAGTGACCCTAAAATTCTTTTCATGTGTAGGAAAAAATTGTGCTGTGATTACGGGTTTCCCATGATTTGGGGTTTTAGAAGGAAACGAAAGCTGGAACAATATTACATATGAAAGCTGTAAAATGTCAAAATTGATTTGCGGGAAAGGGTGGAGAGAACATCTGAGAGTTCCATAAAGTCCAAGTGATAAAGAATCATAATACCTGAGACAGATTAGTGTAGTGAAAGGGGGAAGGTGGCTAGCCCTGTAGACGACATGGCCGACAGACCACATGGCCATGAGAGCAGGCCTGGAAATCTGAGAGGAGGGCTGCTGGGAGGACACTGAGCGGTCTTGGCAATGATCGTATCATTTGGAACCAGATGGAAAGCCCCGGATATCCTCAAAAGGCCTTACCATCGGCCCCCTGATAACTAACAGGGTGGGGCAACCAATCAGAACAGCTGGGGCCCTGCCACCAACATTATGCAGCGGGAGGAGGAAAGACATTAAAAGGCCTAACCTGGGGCCCTGGGCATGTAAGTCACTCTGCAGTTCACCCATGGTCCATGCCTCAGCAGGGATCATGTACATTTATTGTTTTCTTTTTCTTAATAAACTATTAACTCCCTTGCCTACCCTATGGTGTGTCCTTAAATTCTTTTATGCCACATAAGCTGAGAACCTAGAAGCCCAAAAACCAGAGCCATCTGGTAACATACCCACTCAAAAAACCCCTCCGTACTCTATTATTTATTTTCATTTTCTTTAGGGTAATGTCTGGTGTTCTAATATTCTGAATACAAACCTGATTCCAACATACAGATAGGAGCAGTTGTCCTCTAATAAAATTTTCCACAATTTTACATTCATGTTTTGAATCATTTCAGTCTACAACTTCTGCCTAGAACTACAGTCTCATCTATATATGTTTTTTTGTTCCACCTCTTAAGGACATTTTTAGCTGTTTTGTTCATTATTACATTTGATTATTAGTATAGTATTACAATAAGCTAGAAAAAATACATCTGTTAATAAACTACTATAATCAAAAAAACACATACACAGAAACATAAATAATATTAGGTATAATTGCTAGAGATAGATAGATAGATAGATGGATATATAGATAATGGATCAATATGGTAGGTAGATATACTAAGGGGAATGTTTTGGTAGGTAGCTTTACACACTTAGAATATTCTGCCTTGAACTGAGCATGAAATTAAATTTTATTATTCTAAATGAGGGCAATTATTACTTTAAAATCATTGATATAGAAAATAACAAAGTAGGATAAGTGATGAACATGCAGAAATTTGAAACCCATAGGTAATTTTTTGAGACTAATTTCAAATTATATAAAAGTAGAAAGATATGTAATAGGTACAATTAATTTTGTGACTAATGTGTTATCATTAAGTATATATTGAGAATAAAATATACTTAGATTCTGTTGTTTTGTATTTATTTACTCAATTCATATTATTCTCTACCTCAGGAATATTGCTGTGGATATTATGAAGTAATTAGTGCATAAGAAGTTGTGGATAAAAAGATTACCATGAAATGATGGCCATAGCTCTGCTGTCAAGCTAATGTTTAAGAATATTCTATTTTCATGTCAAACTTTAGAAAATACAATTATTCTCTCAATTTTCTTATGTGCTTATCTCATGTATTTATGGTATAATTGCATTATCCAGCATTTTCAAATTATATTGTGAAGTGATTAATTTGGCAAATGATTATATACTTCTCCAAGGAAACAAATTTTACGTATTTTATTATTGGTGGCAGTATAAAAAGAATTCACCTTAAATTGATATATTTCTTTTCCCTTAAAAAAAACATTTTACTTTCAAAATTTTATTATTCCCTTTGTTTTAGATTACTATGAGAAATAGATTGTAAAATGTTTCATTTTTCTGAAGAGAAACTTGACTTTATCCTATATTTGGATATGTAAAATTTCTTACTTTTGATATTTAAAATGGCATCATAAGAAATTTGCTGTTCATCAATTTGAAAATCACAAAAATTACTTTATAAATATGAAGTGGACATATATTTCCTTGAAATATTATATTTATGGAATGTAAATATTTCATTGAATATTTAAATATACAGTAAAGATGAAAAATTATACTTGAACACCTATATATTGACTTTTAACTTGAGCATTGTACTTAAGCATTTTGCTATAATTATTTTATTATATATCATTTCATCTATTCATTGTGGTTTCCATGAAGGCAATTGTTTGTTTTGTTTTATATTTTTAATTTCTTTGCATATCAAAATAAGTTGCAAACATGAGTAATCTTCACCTGTAAACATTTCAGGACATAGCTAATAAAATGAAGCTTTTTTTTTAAGTTGGGTGTTCTTTGTATTTGACATAATTTACAAACAGTTGAAAGAATGCTAATTAAATTCATATAATTCAATGAAATTCAACAAATATAAAACGCCTGTAACACAAACAGGTATAAAAGTATGGCATACTACCATCAACCCAGAGATTTCCCTTGGCTCTTCTAAGTATATCCATATTTTGTCACCTGCTTTCTAAAGGCAACTCCTAATCTATATATTTAATCAATTATTTTATCAAATGTTCATATTTGCTGTTCTAAAACTTGATGTAATTTATATCATGCAATGGGAAACCTATTGTTCAAGACACTTCTATCAAACTCACATGGTTCTGAAATTCACCCATGTAGTTGAATGTATAAGTATTGTGTTCCTTTATAATTGGAGTAATATTAAATTTCATAAATATGTCACAGTTTTTCATCGATTTTCATTTTATGGACAACTGTGTCCTACCCAATTTTTAGATATTATTATTAAAGGTGTATGAACATTCTTGAACATGGTTCCTTGGATATAAATTTTTCTTTAGGTTAGGTAAATAATGAACAATGAAATTTCAAGTTAAGAGGCTTGGCTATAATTAGTTTTATAAGAAACTGACATTTACAAAACAGTTCATAATAGTTCATGTTACCACATAATTCATGAGAAATTATGTTGGCCATTCTCCTCATCATCCTTTGGTGTTGTCAGACTTGATAATTTAGAAATTTTATAGATGTTTAATAAAATAACATTTCATCTTTAATTACCATTTCCCTTTAGTATATACCAATATGATGACATACTGAATCATTAAATGTGTCTTCATGAATATAGAAGGACTTAATTATACAGAATATGTTGTCTGACCACAATGGAATTAAATTAGATATAAATGCAAACCAATATTCTGAATATTAAAAAAGATACATGTACAGTTTGTGATTCAAAAAAATCAGAAGGGAATTTTAAGTACATTTTAAATTAAATTGTAATGAAATTATGATATATAAAACTTGGTGGAATAAAGTTAAGCAGTGCTTGGAGAAATGTTTAAATTGTAAGTGTTAATAACAGAAAAGGCAAAAGGTTTAAATACAATGACCAACATTTCCAGTGACCAGGAAAAGAAGACCAAAGTGATTCTCCAATATGTAGGAGGAAGAGAATCATAAAGGAAAAGACAAGAAAGCAATGATATAGAAACTAGACAAACTGCAGGAAAAGTTGACAAAAGAATAAAGATTTTCTTTAAAAATATCAACATATTGATTAACTTCTACATAGATTTATCAGGATTAGAAGAGAATGTAAACAAATACCCAACAGCATGAATGAAATATGGATTGTTACTGACAGAGATTGTACACATTTCTGTATCTTTTCCTCTTCTCCCTCATCTTCCATTTCCTTGTCCTCCTTCTCCTCTACCTCAACCAAACAATTCTTTCCTCCTTTAAAGTCCTGAAGACATCTTCTAAATTACTGTGGTATGTTATTATTTAATTCACTTCATTTTGTGTAGGTTGTTAGAGGGGAATTAAATGTCATATTTTCTATTATGAATAACTTTATAAACCAATAATTCTGATAGCATTACTGAAATATACATGCTATTTTCAGTTCAGTACCTAGCTGTATATGTCACTTTGGATTATTCCTATGTATTTTTTATTCTATTGCATTGCTTATGTCTCTTATTAATTTTCTTATGCTACAGTGATTTTTAACTATTTTTTTTACAGCAAGAGTTGTCATTAAGGAAATCCTTCTAAGTTTGTCCTCCTAAAATGTGTTAATGTTAGTAGGTTTTCATATGAATTTTAGGGCCAACCTTTTCATTTCTTGGGAGAAAATCTGCTGGGAATTTTATTCAGGTGCCATTTAATTAATAAATATAACTCATACCTTTATAATATTGAGTTTTCCAATCTATAAACATGGCCTAGCTTTCTGTTAATCTAGTGTTTTTAAACCTTCTTAAAGAATTTTTAAAATTTTCTTCACAAGTTGTTATACTTATATCTGTGTGTACATAGATTTAATATGCATATAATTTCATGCTATTAGCTATTGTTACTTATAAATTTTCACTGCCTTTTGTCTCTAGTGTATACATGTCTGATAGTTTTGGTTGATTTTTACCCAACCAATTGCTTTCTAAAACTCTATTTGTGTATATTTTCATATTATCTATGTAGATTTTTTATTGTCCACATTGGGAATGGTATACACTTCTTTGTGCTATTCTTTTAATTGCTTTTTGAATTTTCATACATTTCATTTTCATTTTCTTGACTCACTTTATTGCTTCAGAAAGGCAGTGAGTACAGAGATTGTTTTGGGGGAGTGGTCTGGCTCCTTAAGAACCATAATATATCAGGCATATATTAATTTCTCTGAAGATTGAAATCAGATAATTTTTTAGTATGAATTTTTTTCATAATAAGGATTTTTAACTTGTTTTATTTATGAGATATTTCAATATGAATGAATTATGAAAGTATATTTTATGCCTCCACTGCAGTGATCCTATATTTTTCCTTTAAATTCTGTCATGAATTATTGTATTTAATCTAATTTTAAACAATACATATTTCTGGAATAAATATAACTTGGTCAATATATTATATCTCTTGTATAACCAATATTTTTATAGAATTTTG
Organism: Cabassous unicinctus; assembly: GCA_029593785.1. Taxonomy (NCBI): domain Eukaryota; kingdom Metazoa; phylum Chordata; class Mammalia; order Cingulata; family Chlamyphoridae; genus Cabassous; species Cabassous unicinctus. The sequence goes on along the minus strand of JAQZBX010016423.1, from coordinate 28,980 downwards.
ACTTACATGCTAACATATTTGAAATACCTAATTTAGTGAACATATCCTCATCTATTCTACAAAAGTCCATTATCTGAAAATCTTTCTCAGTCAGCTTCCTCTCCTCCTTTGCTAATTTGTAATGTGGACATTACATGCCCCACATACCAGTTGTATTAGTCAGCCAAACGGGTGCTAATGTGAAATACCAAAAATGGTTTGGTCTTTATAAAGGGTATTTATTTGGGGTAGAAGTTCACAGATACCAGACCATAAAGTGTTAATTTTCTTCTCTCACCAAAGTCCATTGTCACGTGTTGGAGCAAGACAGCTGCTGACCTTTGTCAGGGTTCAGGCTTCTTGGGTTCCTCACTTCTGGGGGCTGTGTTTCTCTCTGGGCTTAGCTCCTCTGGTTACTGCACAAGGTCAGCTGTAGACTATCAGGTGAATGGCTCACTTCTCTTCTCCTAGGGCCTTATCTCCAACATCAAAACCCCAACATCAAAACTGCTTCTCAAAAACTGCTCCATCTGTCCTTTGCCTTGCCTTTTATATTCGAATCCCCCACCTACCAAGCGGTGGGGCTCAGTGCTCTACTGACGTGGCCCAGTCAATGCCCTAATCATAACTTAATCATGCACAGATTAACAGATCAGTTTACAAGCATGATCCAATTATATTTCTGGAATTCATAATTGCATCAAATTGCCAAACGGCTATACCAGTCATGCTAATTCCTCCCTTCAATGTTCTTTTGAAGTGGAACTCTCATAGTCACTTCATTCATGTAGTATCCTAAGAAAATTCAAGTGGGCAACAAAGCATCTAAGAAATACTTGACATTTCTGAGTTTTTGTCATCTTAATCTCATTCATGATTTCCTGATTAAGATCCTTTCTCTAAGAATTCACTTTATTTTCTGCTTTTAAATAGCATGACTAAGTATGTAAATTTGTTATTCCCCTGTATCTCAATTCTAAAGAATGATTTCCTTATTCCTAAGTAATAGTTATTTTGTAATATTTCTCTCCCTTTTTCTGTTTTCTTATTGTTTCCATATGTCGGTGTTACTAAATCAGCCCTCTGACATTTATCTATTTTCTTCTCCTTTCTAAATGGTGTTTGTATGTCTCTAGTTTAGGTTTTATATACAATAATTTCTTCTTCTCCTTCTGATTTTTTTTAACCATAATATATGTAAGGTCTAAAGGATTTATTGTTCTCTCATTATTCCATTTTTATTGCACCCTGTTTCCCATATGTGTGTGTATACACACACATGCTAGATACATACATATATACATGTGCATGATTTTTATATATGCATATATAAATGATCTTCAATATCCTTTGGATTTATTGAATTCGGGTATTTTATAATGGTTTCTTAATATCTATGAAAAATCCCTTTCCATTTTTTCATGAAGTTGTGTAAATGCTTTTTTTGTGTGTTTGTTTATTTGTAAATCTAATCATCCTAAATACTCTTCTCTTATTTAGGAAGGCTAACCTGGGATTATGGGTTTTCTGTGATGTGTAGAATTATTAAATAATTCATGCCTTCAGCAATGATTGATGTTTAATGTGATATAACACATTAACATTAAATATTAAACTTGCAGAACAGACATTTAGGAAGGGGTGGAGACACATCTGAAATTCTGGAGTTGTGTAGGAAAATATTATAATGGTTTTATTTACCATTTTCCTTAAGAATATAGCAAAATGGATGATACTGAGCCATTAAACTAGAATCCATCAGCTTAAAAGCCTTAGTTATACAAAATAAGTTCTCTACAAAAATGGATTAAATTAGATATCAACAAATTAAATTTTTAGAATTTAAAACAGCACATATTCAAACAATCTTTGAATAAAAAGAAATCAAAGGATATTTAAATTTTTTAAAAAAATTGAATGATAAATAAAATAGAAAACATAAAAATGGATGGAATAGTAATAAAGAAAGGCATACAGAGAAATTTGAAAATGGTAAATGATTATATTAAGGAAAGAGAAAAATCTGTAAACAATAATCTACATTTTCAATTCAAGAAGCCAGGAAGAGAAACGCAAAGTGATCCAAAATTAAGTAGAAGGAACAAAATAATAAAGAAAAGAATAGAAAATGGTATAAAATTAGTGTAACAAAAGGAAATCCTGACTAAAGTAAAAACGTTTATTTGAAAAGATAACCAACTTCATATATTCCCATCTAGATTTATAACACATTAAAGAGAATGAAAAGAATTACTAATAACAAAATTAAATAGGGTTTTACTGAGAGAGTGAGTACAATTGTTATTAAAAATAAAGAAAACCATTTCCATATCGAGAGGCTAAATTTTCATATTAATTTCATGGGAAAAGTGCATGATATAGTATAAGCAATATCTAATATTCTGCAAGCAAAATCCAATTCCACTTGTTGCTACATGTCACACCACTTTATAAATATTTTTTCTTCACCATGAAGAAAGATTAAATGGATCAAGAATGATACATACCTATTCAGCCAACTCACAAGCAGAGAAAAAAACTTAAAAAAGTATAAGCTCTGTTTAGGGTTAGCTACTTACAGTTTACATTTCAATGAAGCAAAGTACATTAATGTAGATCTCATGGTTAGATCTATTCTGTGTCCTTAATTCTGCAGTTGAGTCTCAATTAAAATCACTTTATTATTGGTGCAGCAATTTGTTATGAAGATGAATGCAAAGAGAGCACCTGAAATGAATTTTCTAATTCAAACAATCAATATTCTTCCAGGGTGGTAGGATACTGTACCTTGAAGTTCTCTGAACTGTATAGGCACCTGTTAAAATACTTATTCATGGTCTGTTCCATATGATATAATTCTTTGTTTTTACCAAAAAATCATCCAAAAGAATAAAAATATAGAGAAACTTTTCCTGAAAAATATGTGTATTACACAAATGAATGGATTTAAAAAGTTAAAACACAGTTGCATAACTCACTGTCATTTATGTAAGCAACAACATATTATGCAGAAAACAAAATTTTGGATAGTCAGTAGGGATAGATTCAAATCTAAGGACTTTTTTCAAATATAAATTAACTTCATTCCATTATTTTTCAGAATGTTTTAACCCAGAAAAACCTGCTTCAATGTTCAAAATATCTCTTGAACATTCTGCACAGAGCAGTTTTAATCTCTCTGTTCCATAGGCTATAGATAATGGGATTACGTATGAGGGCACCATAAAATAGAAGATAGCCATGAGAAGATTACTGAGAGATGCTTTATTTTCAACAGGGCTAAAGGCAGCAATCAATCCAGAAATTAAAAAGAAAATGAGAATAGCCAACTGTTGGGTACAGGTGGATAGGACTTTGTTATGGGCTTCCACAGAATGCATCATAAGCACCATTGAAAATATATCAAAATAGGACTTCAGCACAAAAGCAGAACATACTAATAGAATACAAGAACTAAGAACCATGGCAATAAACTCGGAAAACTGAACATCTGAAGATGAGATCCTCAAAATTTAAGGTACATCACAGAAGTATTGATGGATCACATTGGATTTTGTGAAAGGAAGCCTGAACATGGTGCCTGTGTGGACAACAGAATAGACCAACCCACTTGCCCAGGAGCCACCAGCTGCCTGTGTGCACAGACGTGGGGTGATGATGAGCCCATAGTGCAGAGGTTGGCAAATGGCAACATAGCAATCCTAGGACATCACCACAAGGACAGAAAACTCTCTCACTATAAGCAAGAGAGACATGAAAATCTGAGCAGTACATGCTGGGAGAGAAATCAGTTTACAGTGTGACAGAGAATTCACAACTATTTTGGGCATAGTAACTGAAATGCAGTAAAGGCATATGAGGGCTAAATTGCCAAGAAAGAAGTACATTGGAGAGTGCAGATGGGTATTGATTACAATAACAGTAACAGTTAGAAGATTCCTGGTCAGGGCTCCCAGATAAATCACTAAGAAAAGCAGACCTTGCAGGATTTGGAGCTCTCGGGAGGTTGAGAGATCCATAAGGTGGAATTCAGTGAAGATTGTTAGATTGTCCATTTCTCCTAATATGCTGCCATTTCCCTGTGGTCAAAATATTAAAATGGTAAGACTATATTAAAATGAAATGGAAATAGTCAACATTACTCACAAAGAAAATGCCAACACCATGGTTATCAATGAACTTTTGTATCTCTTGAGCAATTCAGCTTAGAGGAAAGGGACGTAAGATAGTGCTTTGAAATAAATTAATTTACATATTTCCCTTACACTTTCTTTCACAAATCTGCTCTAATATGCCAGTTTCAACATTTATATGATCAGAAAATCTAAATATATCAAATTATTTTAAATGGAATCAAGGCACATAAAGCTTTAAGTTATGATTCCTATTTATAGTATTTTAATAATCCATCTTTTCAAATTCTGCCAGGTGACATCCAATAATTATGTTCCCATTTTATTCATTAGAAAATTTAAATTCCAATTACTCATAGTAAGAAAGCCTCTGGATTAGCCCTTTTGTTTGAACACTGAACAACTATTCTCACATACCAGGTGACTAGGATGATTGCTAATATTGCCCCGGTTTGGCCAGCTGAATAACAATTAGTTTTGGTAACACAGTTAAGGAATCATTCTGAGGTACATCTCAGAATGGTTTTAATCCATGGACAACAGATGGATTATGCCTCATCACTCTTTCTTTCATCCTTTGAGTTCTGTCATCCTTTGCAGCAATGTCAAAAAAATTCTCTTCAGATTCTAATTGTATCCTATTCCCCACTTCACTGTTTCCCAAAGTTTCCTTCCTGTCTCTCTAGTTTATCTTCTCAACTGACACAATGTCTAAGAAATGCATCCCACCTAATAATACTCTTCCTCAAAGCATCTTTCCTTTCATCAGGCATGACTTACAATATTTGAACAAGGGCTAATTTTCTGTTCACATATATTGCCTACATGCTTTTCTTGATTTTAGAGAAATCTTCTTATTCAAAATAACTGTTGTAACCACAGCTATTTTACTTTTGCTTGATTGAAGCATACCAAACCATAAGAAATTTTCTTTCAATCTTAATTATACTTTCAATTATAAAACTAATAATCTTGAGGATCTCATTTGAGAATTATTTGATTTTATAATTGGAATAATTAAATGGAGACATAATAAGTATAAAATTTAAGAAATATAATTTTTAGTAATAATTATTCTTTATGTACCGTCCATTTATAATTTCAAGGTATCATATGACTTGACTAGCATTTTATGTGGGTAATATAAATGGTGTTGGTTTACTCTCACTGATTATATTCATAATAATTGATAGGATTTTTGCAAAACATTTATGTAAAATATTTTACTATAATAGTCTTTTCCATTATGCACATTTCTAATATCCTCAATTTTATAAGTAAGAGAAAGTCCTTTCTGCAGAAATTTTATTAGGTATCAAAAACAATTCTCAGTAATTTGATGCTATTTATATATGAATTGGTTATTGGGTATAACAAAATTTCCAGAAGATTTTTTAACTTACTTTATCAAACCACACATGCGTATTCATCATTAGAAGTTTCATTCCTGCCCTCTTTCTCTTCAGATTGCATCTTTCCACTTGGCCTGTAAATTTCTAAAATTTCCCTAGGCTAAATTTAACATATATTTTCTACTTCAGAGTGCATAGTGCAGTGTTAGACATAAGAGTGAGAGTGATTTCATGGTTTTTCCCTGCTCTTTATTACCTCAAGAATATGTAGAAAATATTTACTTCACAATTTTTTAGTGTGGAAAAAGAGTGTGAGATACATATTTCTTCTTAATTGTTAAACACATGAAATAGAATAGAATAATCAAAATTTTATTTCTTAATATCCTGAAAATAAACTGAACAATTGTCATAGTTAAACTTCACTTTATATCTCTACAAATCCATTCATATATGAAGGACTATTTTGCTTATGAAGATTGATTTATATGAAATGCTATAGTAAGTCATTGTTGGCTTTGAATTTTTTAGCTATCCTTTATAATCTAGTTGAAGTAGCATTTAATTTATGGTGGTTCAACTACTTCAATTTCTTGGTAATCTGAATCATTATATTTCTGAATTGGAATACAGCCTGTGAATCATATACATATCATCAAGCAACATTTGTAAAATTGAACAACAATAATAAAACCAGAATCAGAAACTTTCAGATTTTCTTTGAGTATCAATTTATAAATGAGTAAGAAATAATTATGGTAATGATCTTGAAACATATCACAGCTATCTCAGTGCATTTTTTATTAGCTATATTTTAAATATATTTTAAAATATTGAATTAAAGCATACAAATATACCTAAGTAATGAAGAAACATTTTAACCTCTAAAATATGAATACTTCTTTTTCACAGTAGTGGAGATTTTACAAAATCTGTGATCTTGCTTCATTCTTCCTTTATTAAAATTCAGCAATTCACTTCTCCAAGAAATTCACAATTACCCGTAATCATAGGAACAATTTTACTTCTAGATTCTTTATAAACATGGTTATTATTTAGGATGAACATATATGGGGTCCTATCTCTCAGGAACCCCAGAGAACTGGTGATTTCCTCCATCTAGAGAAGCCAATTTTCTTTCAAGTCCTTATTGATAAGCAATTTTTTGCTATACTCTTGTGATTAGTTAAATGTACAATAGCACTTATTAGCAATAAAATTAGCAAAGCTTTTCATTGTTGTTAAACTTAACAAACAAGAAGTATTCCAAAATATTTCATAGTCACTTGTGATTCAGTACATTTTCAGGTTTATCTAAGATCATAAATATAATTTATTAACATAACAATATATCCATAAAATCAAACAACCAAAATAAAATTACATATTAAAGGTTTAGAAAAATATTATTGCATGAAGGAAAGTTGTTTACCATTATGCATATATGTTTTGTAAGTTCACAACTTTTACTATACACCTATTGTTAATGCATGTTCATGTAGGCATGATATACTTCAATAAAATGAAAAAAAATATTATCAACAATAAAAACAACCAAAATTGACCTGTAGCTACTAAATTAAAGAAAATTGGCATTCATTTTAGAATGTATTATTTAAAAAATCAAGTAAAAGTATTTGTAACACATAGTAAGAATCATGCCAAAAGGGCTTCCTTGCAATTGAAAGAATACAAGGAATATGGTCAATGACAATAATGTTAGGAAATCATTATTCATGAGTTACTGCTAACATAAGCAGGTTATAGGAAAGCAGCCCACTTGTCATCATTCTAAGAAATGCTTATTAGTCACTGTTAATCAGGAGAGTATCAGAACATGAGAAGAGCTAGAAGCTCTAAGGAAAGTCTTGGAAATGAAGGCTGCAAAATAAAAGTCTCCAAATACCCTTACATGTTCCCAACACAGTTATGAAAGTTGGCAGATAGTGTGTGGTGATTACAGTTAAAAGTCAAACCTATGAAAACAGAAATCTTCCTTGATTTATTATCAGGCATTTTTGGCTTAACCAGAGCCAGGTAACCTCACAAAGCTCAAGAAAATTTTGCAAATTTTCATAATCACTCCAAATTTTGGTCTTTATATTTGTATTCAGGGCTAAAATAAGCAAATATATGAAGGATTGCTCAGTTCTTAGAGGCGAAAAAATTCCCTGATATGGCAAGGATATTGAGAGAGAAGCAAAATAAATTGAAGAAATGGACAGGTTTGGCATCTGAAGATGACTATGAGGGAAAATGGTGGTCAGACATCTAACAAAGCCATACTAATACTTTCAAGAAATTTAGCACTTGGATTAGGGCAATGGTAGGAAAAATACATGCAAAAAATATATTACCTGAGGCTCCTAGAAATATGGTAGGACATGGTTTAATATAATTTACATAAATCATTGGTTCTCATGTTTATTTCTTTCAGGGACTCTTTGCACTCTAGAAATGATTGAAAATCCTAAATAACTTAAATTTCTGTTGCTAATATTTAGGGAAATTACTATATTAGAAATTAAAACTGATATATGCGTAACATTTAAATTATTAGAAATAATACTTATATTTTAATGCAAAAACATATTTCAAAAAAAGTTATTTTCCAAAACCAAAATACATTTTGAGGAAAAAGAAACACTTTTTTCCTTTTGAAATTCAATATATTTCTGGCTTACTGGGAAATAGCTGAATTATCTTATCTGCTTCTCCATTCATTTTTTGCAATATATTGATTTGGTTGAAAAGTCTGAAGAAGACTGTGTTACACAGATATATGGTTAGAAAGGTAAGAAATATTTGTTTAGAACTTTAAGATGATTTTTATATTCTTCTATAAGAATAACAACATTCTAAAGGAAAAACCAACAAGTGAAAATTTCTTATAGAATAGTTCCAATTGGAATAAATTTTTATTTTATTAGATTTTTATCATCAAGTAGTGTTCATCTGGAAAGTATTTTTTCACAGAATGATTACAATTCTAAAATAAACCGTATTTATTAATATCAAAAATCCTCTCAGACTGATCTTGAAGTTTTGGGAGGTTCTCAAGCTCATGTGTAGGAGACAATTTTTCTAAAATTAATTTTTCTCATGAAACAAATTTCACTGTGATTTTAGTAGTTGTTTTCATTATATTCATGTTATTATGGGAGCAGTTGGTTTACCAAAAAATTCTTGCAAAAAACAGAGAATTTCTGTATATCCCCCCTTGTTTTCCTTATCTTTAACCTTTTATATTCCTTTATTTCCTTATTGATCTTCTGTCTAGATGGTTGATCCATTATTGAATGTAGTGTATTGAATTCTATTAGTAATGTATAACTATCTATTTCTCCCTACAAACTTGTCAATATTTGCTTTATATATTTTGAAGCTTGGCTATAAATATATCTAGATATATATACCTATATATATATATATATATATATATATATATA
>JAQZBX010016423.1:0-19967 GCA_029593785.1 Cabassous unicinctus | reverse complement strand
AAATCATGCAGATCAAACAGAATTCCTACATAACCCCCCCACACACATACAGTTTTCCTTATCATTAATATTTTATATTAGTGTGGTACCTTTCTTACAATTGATAAACCAATATTATTATTATTATTATAGGGTTAACTATAGTCCATATACATGTATACTGTTCCTATTCCCTTCTGTCACTCCTCTTTTTGTTTTAATTGTTACACATTATATCTTCATGCACTGTATATTCCAAACTTCTTTGCACTTGAATTTTAAAACTTGTAAAATGTGGAGTTACATACCAAAAACCCAATACATTATTACTGGTTTTTATAATTACAAAAAAAGTTTACCCTTATCAGTGATCTTTAAATTTTTATGTAATTCAACCCACTCTTGAGCGTCCTTTCATTTCTCTCTGAAGAACTTGTTTACATTGTTTGTAAGGCAGCACAAGGGGTGACAGACTCCTTTAAGATTTTTTGTTTGTTTTAATTTGGGGATGCCATATTAATCTTCCCCTCATTTTTGAAAGTCTGTCTCACCAGATATAATATTATCAGAAGCAAATTATTTTCTGTCAACACTTTAAATATTTCATCTCAATTTGCCATTTTGCCTTTTTGATTTTTGTCTTCATTATTTCTGTTGAGAAATTGTTGCTTAATCTTATTGGGACTCACTTGAACAAAATACGTTGCTTTACTCTTGCAGCTTCCAGAAATCTATCCTTGTTTTTGGCATTTGACTGTGTGATCCCAATGTGTCTGGGCATGGTTTTCCATGATTTTATCCTGTATGGGGTTCTTTGGTTTCCTTGATTGTGTATGTACATGTCGTTCCTTATATCTGAGAGGCTTCCTGCCATTCTATCTTTTAATATTTCTTCTGCCACTTTCTCATTATTTTTTTTCTGTGCCTTTCACAAAGCATGTAATGGTATTCTTGATCTTTTACCAAGTGTCCATTCCATAAGTTGTAGAAGGGCATTCATATTCTTGTAAATAGAGAAATTCATAAGGCTAATAGCATATGCCACAGACATGACACAGGCTCAGAAAATACATAGAGGGACCCATGTTTTTGTCTAAGGCTGATCTTCTTTGTAGGAGGGCTGGACATGATGCCAGAAGTATCAAGATAAAATATGAAAATGTATAGTTTAGAGCAATAGAATACAAGATAAAAACATGAAATGCTGTCCCATCCAAAGTAAAAGCATAAAACATAAGAAACAATTTAGATTTAAGATAAGATATACCAAACAAAGACATAAAACTGTCTTTCAAAATGTTCAGAAACATGCAGAAAGGACTACAAAATATCAGGGAGCTATGAATTAATATAAAGAAAAGGAACCAAACAATCACTGGAATAGCATAACACAATAGAAGAAAGAAAATCCTAATATGATTTCAATAGCAGGTTAGATTTGACAGAAAAAAAAATAAGTAGGCTGGAATATAAGACAGTTGACATGATACAGTCTGTGAGGATTTTACTACACCTAAATTCTCATGTATTTTGTTAGAAATGTAAGACATTTAAACATTTTATAAACAGTGAGTTTTTTCTTATAAAACTAATTATCATCTATCCTATGAATCCACAATTTCAGTCTCTATTATTTACCCAGTAGAACTGAAAATTATTTCCAGTGGAAGCTGCACAAAAGTACTTATAGAAGATATATCTTAATAACTAAAATGTGAATATGGCATAGATGTCCATCAAAGAAAAAGTGGTAAGTAAACTGTGAAATGTCTATAAAATACAATGTTATTCACAATTTAAAATGAAGAAACCACTAGTACACCCAACAATATGGTTGAATCTCAAAAACAGTTCCAGTTTGGAAAAAAAAAGACTTACACAAAAATTTACCATTGCATGATATAATGTATATAAAGGTTTAGAACAGGAACATTGAATCTATGGTAAAATAAATGACTAAATTAATAGAGTAGTAGTTGTCTACACAATGAATTACTGCCATAAATTCAGTAGACTGGAAAAGATATCAGAAACCCCAAAATGTTGGTGAGGTCTTAGAGCAAGGGAAACCCTTATATGTCACAGTTATGTGTGTACAAGTTGGAAAGCATTTGATTTTGTATGATTCAACTAAGCCTGTTATGTGCAATAACCAATAAAACTTAAATGTTGATGATGAGAGCAGGAAAGATTATTTTCAACTTATGACATACCCCTTGTGTGTTGGCCATGGCTTTGCTACATGTTATCCACACACTGGGCGCTGGCTATAGAACAGCTACAATGTGGGAAGATAATGTTCCTGTAGAGAAAGAAGAGATATTTAAATATATCAATATGCTGGATCTTATATACACATTCCTAATTTGTTCAAATTTATTTGGTAAGAAGTCAAGTGGCCAAGTCTAAGTTTCATGAATTGGGATATTATAATCCTCTCTTAAGAGGGGAATGACAGAGAAAGCCATCACAGAGAGTGCACCTTTTGAATACTGGTCTAAGTAGGCTTTAATAAATTATAACACACATGCTACGTCCCTGCCTTTCCAGTCAAGAGCATGCTTACTTGCAAGGTGGAAGAAAAGGTCATGGAAAATGAGAAAAACACAGTTAAACTCTATGATTCTGGGGTATTTTCATGAAGAGTATTTTTATTATCATGGGTTTTATAAAGCATGATCTTGTACACATCTGCATTCCTATCCCAGTTAATCCATCAGGAGACTATCAGTACCCAGAAATGAGACTTCCTAATACACCCCTGCTGAAAACACCTTCTTGGAGGGAGGAGAGGGAGAACTTGAAGATGATTTCTCTACCATGACTCATTTCTAAGTATTTTTTTCTCTCCTATTCCCTGGGACCATAAAACTGCAGGAGCTTTTTGTTTAAGGAAAATGGAACAGAGACAAAGCAGCGGCTCTACTGAGTTCAAATTATTGCATATGCTTTTCTTGGTAAATGATTAATAATGACTTTCTAGTTCCATTTTGGCTTTAACCTTTTACTTGATTACCATTGACCCCCAGTAGCTCAGCTCATACATGACTGAATTAGTACCCAGGGGAGGGTAACCAATTATGACTAGTGATGTCCTGGAAAAGCAGATGGTTTAGGGATCCCACAGTACATTCTTTGGAGATGCTATCATCCTGTGGGGCACTCACAAGATAAAAAGAGAAATAATACCAAAATATGACATACACAAACCTAAATAAAAATGGTTAATGTGTGTTTTGCATTGATAGTAATACAATTGGATGTTAATGAATTAAACTCTCCAATCAAAAAACACAGATTGCCAGAATACATAAGGAAATATAACCCATCTATATTTTGTCTACAGGAAATTTACCTTAAACCCAGGGACACAAGGAGTTTGCAAGTGAATAATTGGAAAATGATTTTACATGCATACAATAAACAAAAAAAATGGTGGGAGTAGCTATACTAATATTAGACAAAATGGGCTTTAAATGCAAAATTATTGTAAGAGACAAGTAAGGACTCTTTATTAATAAAATGTGCAATCTATCAAGAAAATAGAACAATAATAAACATTTATGCACCTAACCAGGGTGCCCCAAATTACACAAGGCAAACATTGGGAAATTAAGGAGAGAAATAAATGCTGCTACAATTATAGTGGGGAACATTAATACACCATTATCACCATTAGATAGAACATCTTGTGAGAGAGTTAATAAAGAAACAGATACCTTGAATGTTATGTTAGACTTTCTAGACCTGATAGACATGTAGAGAACATTAGACCCAAATACAGCAGGACTTGTATCATTCTCCAGGATAGATCACTTGCTAGGTCAAAGATAGCATCAATGAATTTATAAAGATTTAAATTATATGAAGAAATTTCTCTGACCACAATGGAATGAAGCTGGAAATTAATAAGGGGTAGAGAACCAGAATAAGCACAAAGATATGGATGTTAAACCACATACTCTTAGACAATCAGTGGGTCAAAGAAGAAATTGCAAAAGAAACCAGTAACTACCTAGAAACCAATGAAAATGTCAACACAACATATCAGAACCTATGGGATACAGCAAAAGCAGTGTGAGAAGGAAATTAATAGCCATAAATGCCTATATTTAAAAAGAAGAAAGAGCTAAAATCAAAGATCTACTGCATTCCTGGAGGAATTAGAAAAAGAACAGCAAACTCATCCAAAAGCAAGTAGAAATAAATAAATTAAAAAGATTAAAGCAGAGCTAAATGAAATTGGAAATAAGAAAGTACATAAAAAATTAACAAAATCAAAAGTTGGTTATATGAGAAGATTAATAACATTGACAAACCCTTAGCTAGACTAATAAAGAAAAAACAGAATATGCAAATATGCAAAATAAGATAAGAGGAAGAGCATATCACCAGTGGTATGCAAGGATGGTACAACATAAGAAAACAAGAAAATCAATCGATGTAATACACCACATTAACAGATCAACAAAAAAAGTCACATGATCATCTCTTTATGCAGAAAAATCATTTGACAAAATACAGCATCCTCTTTAGAAAATCACTTCAAAAGATAAGAATATAAGGAAACATCCTAAACATGATAAAGTGTTTGTATAAAAAATCCACAGATAACATCATTGTCAATGATGAAATGCTATTGGTTATCCCCCTAAGATCTGGAGCAAGACAAGGATGCCCACTGTAACAGCTCTTATTTAACATTGTGATAGAAGTACTTGCTCAAGCACTTAGGCAAAAAAAGAAATAAAAGCCATTGAAAATAGCAAGGAAGGAGTAAAAAACTCACTATTTGCAGATGGCATGATCCTGCACATAGAAAACCATGAAAAATCTAAAGCAAATCTTCTAGAGTTGAAAAATGAGTTCAATAACATTGCAGGATATATGATCAACATGCAAAAATCAGTAGCATTTCTCTACACTAATAATGGGCAATTATTATAATTGAGACAGATATCCTGAAAAAATTCAATTTACAATAGCAAATACTCAAATGTCTAGGAATAAGCTTAAGATATAAAGGACTTGTGCACAGAAAACTTCACAACATTGTTAAACAAAATCAAAGAAGACCTAAATAAATGGAAACATATTCCACATTCATGGATTTGAACATTAATGTTCAAATCCATGAATGTGGAATAATCCATATTAATGGATTATTATTACATTAATAATCCATATTAATGTAAATAATCCATATTAATGTAAATAATCCATATTTATTTATGGATTTAACACATTCCCAATAAAAACAGCAACAGCATTTTTTTACTGAATTGGAAAAGCTACTTAAAAAATTTTTTGGAATGGCAAAAGACTTAAATAGCTAAAAGAATATTGAAATAAAAAATGAAATTGAAGGAATCATGGTACCTGATTTTAAAGAAGGGTTTCTTAACAAGTGGTCCATGAGTTGGAATTGAAATAAAAAAAAAACCTTATTCTTGTGGGGATGTGTTAGTGCAGTTGTGATATATGTATTAAATAATACAATGCATAGTGTGGACTTAGTAAGGGGTCCATGGTTTTTACCTGACTGGCAAAGGGGTCCATGGAACAAAAAAGGTTAAAAATTTGCTCTGTAAGCAAATGTAACTTGGCACAGTTAATGTCTTCTAAGAAATATGTAATTAAATCATAGTGGCCTAAGTCCAAGAATTATGGATTTAAAGACATACAATCAAGCACTGGGGTGGGAGGGTGGAGTCTAATTCATAGGAAGCAGAGGGGACATTCTGATTACATAAACAAAGGAAATCCTAAGGCCAGGAAATTATTCCTAAGACAACCTAAGTTTAGGAACACAATCCTAAGACCAAGAGTGCAAGATCAGACAAAGCTTGGGATCAGAAAAGACACAGAGGGTCCTGTAATTTCACCTCAGGGTGATCTGCTTGGGAGGATATACAATGAAATAGAACACCAGCCAGCACAGAGCAAATTTTCAAAAACTTTCAAAGGTGATATTTGTATTTGCTTTTATGTTTGTTTTTGTTAACACCTGGCAACTGAGGAAATTTTTGTGAGATAACTAGCTGGATACAAATTTTAAGTAACAGAAATCTCAGGGACTAAATGCCATAGCTAAATATGAACATATGAGAATATACAATATGTAACAGAAGACTACAAGCCAAACAATGAACAGGAAATGATGGCTCATCCATAAGGAACAAGATTATACTTCAGAAGCCATCAACAAAGAAAAACAGATTTTGCACATACCAGCCAAAAGCTTTGAAACAAATGATCTTCAATATACTCAAAGAGATAAAAAGAAATCAGGAAGAAACTACTAAAGGATTTCAGGAAAATGGTGAATTAGCTCTATTAGAATCTTAATAAAGAAATATAAGTGATTTAAAGAATCTACAGAGAAATACTTGAGTCCACAATAACTGAAATAAATAAGATCATTAGAGAATTTCACAGCAGATTAGAGCTGGCAAAAGGGAAAATCAGGGCAATTTGACACAAGTGAATTGAAATATTCAAGTGTGAGAAGCTGAAATAAAATAGAATGAAAAAGCGAACAGAGTCTAAGAGACCTGTGGAATAACTTCAAGTGTACTAGGATGCACATTATGAGAATCCCAGAAGGAGATGACCTGGTGAAAGAAGCCAAGTGAATATTCAGAAAAATAATGACAAAAACTTCCCCAATTTAATGAAATACATGAATATTCAAAACTCCAATGCTCCAAACAGGACAAACTTGAAGACATACATGCAAATACACATTGCAGTCAAATAACTGAATGTGAAGGTCAAGGAGAGAGTTCTGAAAGCTGCAAGAGAAAAGCTATATGTCATGTACAAGTGAGTCTTAAGATGATCAAATGCCTGCTTATCTTCAGAAACTGAAGGGAAGAAAGCAGTGGGATGACACACTTACTTAAATTGCTAAAAGAAGTTAATTGCCAAACAAGAATATAATATCTGGTGATACATTGTTATGCAAATAGGAAGGAGTGTAAGAAATTCTAGATTAAAAATCTGAGCAAGTTCATATCACTAGAGAGATTCTGCAAGAAATGCTAACTGGAATTCATCAGACTGGAAGAAAATTATATAAGAAGTGTATTTAAGAGACAGAAGGGAAGTCATATGAGTAATTATAAACCCCAGTATTATATTTTTGCATGTGCAACTATATTTTTCCTTTTTATAGGTACTAAAATTCACATGCAAAATGTTTTGATAAATCTATGTTATTTTGAATATGATGTATAAAACTGTCATTTGAAACAAATACAACAAAAACTTGGGGGGAGAGAGAAGTATAGAAATAGTGTTTCTAAATGCTATTGAATTTAAGTTGGTATCAATTATAATGTGATTGTTACAGATTTAAGATATTATATTTAAGCCCATTATAAGCACAAAAAATAACTGAAAATTATATGCAGAAGGAAATGAGGAGCAACTCAAATTATCACAATATGAAAATATTAAATAAAATGACAGTATGCATTAAAAGAAGAATTGGGGAACAAAAATGGTATAAGAATTACAAAGATCAAATAACAAAATTGCAAAGCAAAAGTCCGCATTATCATTACATTACATAACTTTAACTCTAAATGGCTTAAATTCTCCAATTCAAAGGCAAACATAGGCAAAATGGATAAAAAGCTTGACACAGGGATATGCTGTTAAAAAGACACTCACCTTAAATTTGAAATGCAATTAGGTTGAAAGTGAAAGGATGAAAAATATTCCATGTATTTTGTAATCAAGAGAGAGCTGAAATGGCTATACTAATGACAGATAAAAGGGACTTTAAGTCAAAATCTGTGATAAGGACAACGAAGAAAACTACGTACTGATAAAATATCAACTCAACAAGATGACATAACAATTAATATATATGCAATAATAGAAGATCTTCATAATATATAAAGCAACTGTAGACAGATGTAAAGGGAAAAATAGATGGTTCTACATTAATAAGAGCATACTTCAATACACTGATTTCAATAATGGATAGAACATGTAGACAGAATATCAGTCAGTATATAGAAGATTTGAAATAACTACACCTAACTGTAATATGTAGAACATTTCACCTCAGAACAGTGGAGTACAAATTTGTCTCTAAGGCATAAGGATTATTCTGTATGATAGACTATTTATTACATCACAAAACAAGTCTCAAGAAAATTATAAATTTTGAAACAATGAAATATCTTCTTGTACAAGAGTGAAATTAACTTAGAAATCAATTACAGAGGAAAAACTGGAAAGTTCACAAATATGTAGATATTAAGCTAAATACACTCTGTTATCCTAGCTTCTTCTTATCACATGTGTAGCCTGACATAAGGCTTGTCTCTCTTCCCAGGGCTGTGTTTATGGAGCACTCTCTCTTCTGGTGTATCTGCTTCAATGTGTCTACTTCCAGGTGAGAGTCTATTTCATCCCCACCAAGGCTAAAGCCTTGCAGACATTGCCTGCCATTTTGGCAACAGTTTTGGGTGAGACAGTACCTATTATGGTAACTTGAGTTGGATTCTTTAGGGCCTGGTAATTGTAAGCCTCTACTCCAAATAAATATACTTTATAAAAGTCTACAGAGTTCTGCTACTTTGCATCAGAACTGCTTTGGCTGACTAATACAGAATTTGGTACTGAGGAGTGGGGAAATGCTTTTGAAAGGATCAAAATGCTAAAACAGTTTTATAAATGGATAAGGGGTATTTTTTTTGGAGGAATTGTGAGATGTTTGATGGGAAAGGCCTAGATTGCTTTGGAGAGCCTGTTGGCAGTAAAATAAAGGCTAAAGTTATTTTTAATAAGACCTTAGAAGGAAATATAATTGTGAGATGTTTCATAGAAAAGGCTTAGAGTGCTTTGAAGAGATCCTTGGTAGGAATAGGGATGCTAAAAATACTTTTTATGATGTCTTAGAAGTAAATGATGAAACTATTATTGGAAACTTGAGGAAAGGCAATCCATGTTTTAAACTTGTAGAGAACTTGGCAAGATTGACTCCTGATATTTTATGTAAAGCAGAATTTGAAAATGGCAAGCCTGGGCATTTAGCTGGAGAACTTTCCAAAGTAAATTTGGAGCATGCAGCTTGGCTTCTCTTTGCAGGTTATAATAAAATGCTGGATGAAAGTCATAAGCTGAGAACTGAAATGTTGGACACAAAGAAACTGGAAACTGATTCTGGAAATTCCAAGCCTCTGGAAATCAAGTTCACAGACAATAGTGCCCCATTTGAAGACTTAACTAAACTTGGATATTGTAAATCAGGATTGAAAATGCAGTTATCTAGGAAATACTTGTGGAAAGTCTTACTGTCTGATAGCTTGGACCTCTGCTTCCTACATGCTAAACCAACAAGCTTTTTGTGAGAATTGTATGAACAAAACCACTGTCAGCCTATACTAAAAGGCAAATGGAAGGGAGAGATGGAAGGAGAAACAGCTTTAAGAGGAAAACCATGGAAACTGACATCTGTAATTAAGATATCTCCATGGGCCAGGAGAGGAACCCCATCCATGTACAGAGAGGGTGAGTTTGTCCTGGCAGTTCAAGAGGGTGGATGCTCCTGACTGATATTTGGGGAGAGTTTTTGCTACCCCAGGTTACATAGAATGTAGAGCACATTCCCCAAGGGTTGGGGAGAGTATGTTTGACACCCAATATGTCTGAGAGGCATGGGCCTTCCCCCCACAGATTAGGGAAGACCAGGTTGTCAACTCATTGCTCTGAGAAGGTTGGGCATGTGGGCCAGAGATTAGAGAGAATGTTGCTTTCATCTCACTGAACTAAGGGGCCTGACACTCTACCCCCAAGGTTCAGGTGAAATGTGGGGATCACCCCAATGATCTTAGAGGGTGAGATCTGGAGCTAGCTCACCATCCAGATGTTTGATGAGGGTATAACCAAGAAAATGGCCATTGGGAAAGCCTGTGGAAAGAGTGGGTCCCCATGAACTCCTAGGGAGAAGGAAACATCAACTTAAGAATGACTCTCAGACTTTGAAATCAAGATTAGAGCTTTTATTTGACCACATCATTAGAGTGACTCAGTTTGAGTTCCCACCTGCTTGGTGGAGATAAGACTCTCACATGGAAGTAAAAAGAGAGAAGCAGATACCCAGGAAGAGAAAGTGCCCCATTGACACAGCCGCAGGAAGAGAGATGAGCCTTATGTGAGCCTACAGCTGAGATCAGAAGAAGCTGGGATGATGGAGCCTTAAGAGGAAGGAGGAAGGCTGAACCCTTGCAGACATTGCCTGACATCTTGCACCAACATGTGGCAACAGACTTTGGGTGAGAATATACCTCTTATGGTACCTTGAGTTGGACTTTTTAGGGCCTGGTAACTGTAAGTTTCTACCCCAAATAAATACCCTTTATAAAAGCCAACAGAGTTCTGGTACTTTGCATCAGCATACCTTTGGCTGACTAATACTGTTACTATGAACATCTTTATGCCAACACATTAAATAATCCAGATGAAATTGTCAAATTCCAAGATACACACCCACAAACTACCCACCTGGACTCAGGAGAAAATAGTTCTTTTCAAACCAGTAAGAAGAAATTAGACTAAATAATTTAAAACTTTCTAAGGAAGAAAAGCACAGGACACAATGGTTTTTAATGATCATTAAAAGAATACTCATCAAATTCCTCTAATAAATTGAACAAAGGAACACCTTATAATTCATTCCATGAGACTGGCATCAAATAATGCCAAAGCCAGAATAAGATTTGTATGAAAAGAAAATTACAAACCTATATTCCTTAATGATTCAGAAAGAAAAGCCTTCAAAAAACACCAACAAAATGAATCTAACAACACATTAAAAGAATTCTGCATCATGACCAAATGGTTTTTTTCCATGGAATGCATGGGTTGTTATCATAAGAAAAGCAATTATTGTAATACACCACATTAATAAAACAAAAGAAAGAAAAATCACATAATTATCTCAATCAGTGCAGTAAAAGCATTTGTCAAAATCCAGCACCCATTCTTTTTTTTATTAGAGAAGTTGTGAGTTTACAAAGCAATCATGCATACCATTTAGGATTCCAATCCATTGCCCCACCAACAACGAATTCCCTTATTGTGACATATTTCCTACAAATGATGAAAGAACATTGTCATACTATTGCTGATATTCATAGTTCATAGCTTGTATTTTGTGTATTTTTCCTACAAACCATACTAATATTAACACCATATAGTTGTTATAATTATATGACTGTCCTCATATTTGTACTGTTAACCACAGTCTATGATCCATTATTGGGTTCACTGTGCTATACAGTCTCCTGCCTTGCATAATTCATCCAAAGTGAACAGTCAGGGGCACTCAGTTTCATCACAGACTGTGTTGTCATCACCTCAGTCCATTTCAGAACATTTTCATTACTCCAAAAGGAAGAATTCCATACCCCCTTATGACCACCTATTGTTGATCTTTAGCATTGATATAGTATGTTCTTTGCCTTTGCAGTTTAAATATTAGAATATCTAATTATAGTCTATAAGTTACAATATTCTTCCAAAGTATCACCATTTCTTAACTCCCCATGAAAAAGGAACATTCTTGTATTTGTACTATTAATCACAATCCTCATCCATGTCTGAAATCAGTTATACATTATCTGGATTGTCCTCTAGCTGTCTTTCAAGTGACATTAACCTCCCTAGACTATACCTTTCAGCCATAATAATTAAATCAACAGTGTTAGTTATACTCCTTATAATCTGTTATGATCAAAATCTACCTATTTAATTTCTATGTTTTAATTTCTAGAGCTTACTCATTGCATTTATTCACATTAGTGAAACCATATATTTATCCTTTTGTGTCTAATTTCACTCAAAATAATGTCATCAAGGTTCACCCATGTTACCATATTCATCCAAAGTTGATGTCTTCTTCAATTTCATGTATATACGAAATTTTGTTTCTCCATTCATTGGTTGATAGGCACTTGGGTTGTTTCCATCTTTTAGCAATTGGGAATAATGCTGCTATGAACAGCAGTGTGCAAAGATCTGTTCAGATATTTTCATTCAGTACTGAATTTATTCAAGAAGATTGCCAGTTCATGTGGTTATTCCATTTTTAGCTTTTGGGGGTACCACCAAACTTTCTTCAGCAAAGGTTACACCATTTACATTCCCAAATCCAGTGAAGGAGTGTCCTTATCTCTCTGTGTCCTCTCCAGCACATGTAGTTTTCTGATCTTTCAAATGGTCATTCTGTTACCCATGAAATGATATCTCATATTTTTTATCTGTAAATCCCTAATAGCTAGGGATTTTGAATAACTTTTTATGTGCTTTTTGGCCATTTGTATTTCCTCTTTAGAAAAAGGCTTATTCAGGACTCTTGCCAATTTTAAAAAAAAATTGAGTTGTGCGATCTCCTTATGTAACATGGAAATCAAACCCTTATCCAATATGTGGCTTCTGAAAAATTTCTCCTGTTAAGTAGGCTGCCTTTTCACATTCTTTATAAAGTCATTTGAAGCACAGAAGTGTTTAATTTTGAGGAAGTCCCTTTTATCTAGGTTTTCTTTCACTGTTCATGCTTTTAGTATAAAGGTTAAGAAACCAACACTTACCACTAGATCCTGAAAATGTTTACCTTACTTTTCTTCTTTGTTTTCAATGGTTGCAGCATTTATATTAGCTCTTTGATACATTTTGATTTAATTATGGTATAAGTTATGATAGAGTGGTCCTCTTTCTTTCTTTTAGGTATGGATACCAATTTTTTAGCACCATTTTTTTTAATAGACTGTCTTTACCCAGCTGGATGGGTTTGGCAGCCTTGTCAAAAACATTTGGCTATAGATAAGAGGTTCTATTTCTGAAATTTGAATTTGATTCCATTGCTCAATTCATTAATCTGCATGCCAGTAACATGCTGGTTTTTTTTGTTTGTTTGTTTTTTTCACAATTGTAGCTAAGTTATATGCTTAAAGTCAGGATGTGATACCTCCAATTTTGTTCTTCTTTTTAAAGACAATTTTAGGTATTTGGGGAAACTTACCCTTCCAAATAAATTTGTTAATTAGTTTTTCCATTCCTGCAAAAAAAAATTCTGTTCGAAGATTTATTGGGATTGTACTGAATCTGTAAATCAATTTCATTAGAATTGACATCTTAATTATGTTTTGTAGTTTTCTGAATACAGGTCCTTCATGTGCTTCAGTAAGTTTATTTCTAAGTATTTGATTCTTTTAGTGTCTACTGTAATTGTAATTTTTTTCTGAATTTCTCTGTGGGATGCTTATTAGTAGTGTATAGGAACACTACTGATTTTTGCATATAAATTTTGTATCCCACCATATTGCTGAATTTGCCTCTTAGTTCTAGTAGTTTTTTTCTCATTTTTTTTTCTGGATTTTCTAGGTTATCAGTCATATAATCAGCAAATAGCCAAAGTTTCTATTCTTCCTTTACTATTGGATGCATTTTATTTCTTTTTCCTTGCCTAATTGCTCTGAGGCTTCCAGCAAAATATTTAATAAAAGTGGAAACAAAGGGCATCATTGTCTTGTTCCCAAACTTAACCTGAAAAATTTCACTGTTTTGCTCTTGAGTTCCATGTTATTTGTGGGTTTTTCTTATATGCAATTGATTATGTTGAAAGAGTTTCCTTCTATTCTTAAATTTTGGAATGTTTTCATCCAGAAAGGGTGTCCTATTTTGTCAAATGGTTTTTCTACATAAAATGAGAGAATCATGTGATTTTGATTCTTCAATTTATTAATCTAGTTTATTATACTGACTGATATTTTAGTGGTGAAACATGCTTGCATACCTGGGATAAAACCCACTTGACTGTGGTGTATAATTCTTTTAATGTGATTTTGCCTTTGCTCACCAAGTGTTTCTTTGAGAATCTTTACATCTATATTTATTAGACAGAATGGTCTGTAATAGTCTTTTTTCATAGTATCTTTATTTATCTTTGGTATTAAGGTGATATTGGCTTCATAGAATTAGTTTGGTAGCATTCTTTCCTGTTCAATTTTTTTTTGAAGAATTTGGTCAAGTTTGGCATTAGATCTTCTTTGAATGATAGGTCGAGTTCAAATGTGAAGCCATCTAGTCCTGGACTTTTCATGTTTGGGAGTGATTTGATGATTTTTAAAATTTCTTTACTTGTGATTGTTCTGTTGCAGTCTTTTATTTCTTCTAGGGTCAGTGTGGGTTGACCGTGTGTAGGAATTTGTCCATCTTGTGTACATTGTCTAGTTTGTTGGCATACAGATGTTACCAGGAACCTTTTAAGATCTCCTTTATTCTGCAAGGTCAGTGGCGGTGTCCCCTCACTGATTTCTTATTTTAATTATTTGCATCTTCTGTCTTTTTTCTATGCTAGTCTAGCTAACTGTCAGTTTTGTTGATCTTTATGAAGAACCAACATTTGTTTATGTTGATTATCTCTATTTTTTCTAATTTCATTTATTTATACTCTTATCTTTATTATTCCTTTCCTTCTGCTTGCTTTGGAATTAGTTTTCTGTTCATTCTCTAGTTCCCTCCAGTGCGCATTTAGAGCTTCAATTTTACTTCTTTTTTCTGTACTAATACACCCATTAGTATTTCCTGTAGATCTAGTTTCTTGATGACAAACTCTCTCAGTTTTTGTCTGTGAAGACTTTAACTTGCCCTCATTTTTGAAGGACAGTTTTCCTAGGTAAAGTATCATTAGCTGACAATTTTATCTTTCAGTACTTAAATATATCATGTCACTGTCTTCTCCCTTCCATGGTTTCTTGATGAGAAATCAGGTCTTAGTCTTATTTAGTCTTACACTCCACCCTCTGAATTCCAAAATGACATGGCAATATTTTTTTTAAAAACCTCCTTAAATCAGTACAAAGCTAAATCCAGAATTATATCTCAATCAGTTTAAAGAAATTCAGTTTGTCTTGTGGCAAAGTCCCTTCTGGCTGTAGACCTCTGAAACTTACAAAATCAATTATCTGCTTCCAATACACAAATGGACAGGCAAAGGATAAACATTTCCAATATCATAAGGAGAAACTCAAAGGAAATATGAGGTATGGGTTCTCTACAGTTCAGTAAATCTGCAGAATATGTGTCATTAGATATCAAAGTCTGAGAGCCATTCTTAAGATGATGGTTTATTTTCCTTGGGCCATTATAGGGACCCACACTTTCCACAGGCTTGCCCAATGGCCATTTTCTTGGTTCCACCATCATCAAGCATCTGAGTGTTGACCAAGCTCCAGACCTCACCCTCTAAGAGAGTTGGGGTGATTGCCACAATTTACCCAAAATTCGTGTTAGAATCTAATATCCCTAGTACAGTGAAGTGAAGACAACATCCTCACTAATTTTGACAGACAGGCTCAACCCTCTCAGAGCAATGAGTTGACCACCTGGCCTTCCCTAATCCATGAGGGAAAGTTCTCATGGGGTATTGACCTTAACCACCCTAATCTCTGTACCTAGGGGCAGCAAAACTATCTCTGCACATCTGGTGGGAACACTCACCTTCTTAAATTGTTGGGGCAAACTAACCTTCTCTCTACACATGGGTGGGGTTCCTCTGTTCGACCAAGGTGATATCTTAATTCCAGATCTCAGCTTCCATTGTTTTCCTCTTAAAGCTGTTTCTCCTTCAGTCTCTTCTTTCCATGTCTCTTTTAGTCAAATCTGACAGTGGTTTGTTCATACAACTTTCTCAAAAAGCTTGTTGCTTTAGCATGCAAGAAGCAGGAGTCCAAGCCATCAGACAATAAGGCTTTCCACAAGTCTTTCTGAGATAACTGCATATTCATTCCTGATTTACAAGTTCCAAGTTTAGTTAGGTCCTCAAATGGGGCACTATCATTTGTGAGCTTGATTACCAGAGCCTTGGAATTTCCAGAATCAGTTTCTATTTTCTTTGTGCCCAACAGTTCAGTCATCAGCTTATCTCTCTCCTCTAGCATTTTGCTACAAACTGCAAAGAGCAGCCAAGCCACATTCTCTGAGTTTACTTTGGAAAGTTCTTCAGCTAAATGCCCAGGCTTGCCATTTTGAAAATTCTGCCTTCCATAAAACACCAGGAGTTAATCTTGTTAACTTCTCTGCAACTTGAAAATATGGATCACCTTTCCTCTGGTTTCCAATAATGGTTTCATCATTTACTTCTAAGGCATTGAAAAATGTCTCTTTAGCATTCATATTCCTATCAACAGTCTCTTCAAAGAACCATAGGTCTTTTCTACCAAGCATCTCACAATTCCTCCAAAAATTACCACATATATATTTATAAAACCATTCCAGCATTATGGTAATTAGAAAAGCATGACCCTACTCCTGGTACCAAATTAATTCTGTATTAGTCAGCCAAAGGGGTGCTAATGCAAAATACCAAAAATCTCTTGGCTTTTATAAAGTGTATTTATTTGGGGAAGAAACCTACAGTCACCAGGCCATAAAGCATAAGTTATTTCCCTCTCCAAAGTCTGTTGCCACATGTTGAAGCAAGATGTCTGCCAATGTGTGCCAAGAGTTCAGGCTTCATTGGTTCCTCTCTTTCTGGGTCTTATTTCTCCCTGGGCTCAGCTAACCCCTGCTCGCTCCAATAGGCCAGCTGTACACTATCAGGCAACTGGCTTTGTCTCTCTGGGGCTTGATTCTCTCTGGGCTCAGCTGCTCTACTCTTCTGTGTGCTTACATCCCAGACTACAGCTTAAAACTTCCTTGGGTCCTCCTTCTCTTTGTCCCTATGTCCCCAGGCTCCACATCAAACTCCAGCATCAAAACTCCAACTAACTCCTCTGCTATGCCATGTAGTTTAATCTGTGAGTCCCTGCCCATCAAGGGGGCAGGAACTCAACCTCCTACTAAAATGGCCCATTCAAAGTCCTAATCATAATTTAATCACACCTAGGTACAGACCACTTTACAAACATAATCCAATATCTATTTTTGGAATTCATATAACATGCTGAACTGCCCCACTGAGGCTACTTTTATTGTGATGTATTGCTTTTCCCTCTTGTGACTAAAGAATCCTCTTTTTATCTCAGGCATATGTCATTTTGAAGAGTAGGTGTCTCAGTGTATGTCTATTCAGATTTATTCTGTTTAAAGTATTTTATTCTTCTTGATATTGATATTTATGTCTTTCATAAGGATTGGGAATGTTTGGTGTATTATTTCTTCAAATATTTTTGCTGCTCCTTTTACATTCTCTTCCCTTCCAGGGATCCCAATTACATGCATGTTTGTGTGTTTTGTGTTATCATTCAATTCCCTGAGAACTTGTTCAATTTTTCCCATTGTTATCTATTTCTTTTACTTTGTCTTTTCAAGTTCAGAATTTCTGTTTTTTAAGTCACTAATTCTGTCCTCCAATAATTCAAATCTGCTGTTATATGCATCCAGTGTATTTTTAATGTCATCTATTGTGTCTTTCATTCTTATAAGCAATTTTACTTTTCTTTGCAGTCTTTCTTTAAATTGTTTTTTATGCTCACCCAGTGTCTTCTTAATATCCTTTATCTCTTTAGACATCTTTTATTTTAAATCCTTGAATTGATTTAGATTTGTGTGAGCATCATTAATTTTCTTAAATCCTGAGTTTAATCAAAATTCTTGATTTGTTTCTTTGGATGGGCCATCTCTTCCTGTTTATTAGTATGGGTTCTAATTTTTTACTGATCTCTAGGTATTTGATTTTGTTAGTGAATTTACTCTTATGGTCAATTCCTCTCTCTTGCCTAAACAAGATTTGTTTTGTTACACAAATCTTCTTTGATTTTGGGATAATTTTTTCCTTAAAACTTTATGATTGCCCTGTTTAAGTTATGAAAACAGCACTTGGCACCCACTAGTGTTTATAGACCAGATCCCCAGTGAGGTGGACTAGGGATGAAAGACAAGTCTTTTCTTCCTTCACTTTTCTGGCCTGCCTGCACATAGGACTCTTTGGCAAACCATTCCACACAAGTGGGTCTTTCAAGTTCCACGGATAGGATTTTCTGAGCCCACATCTTTAAATTTGGTCCTGCCACTTAACGTCACAAAAGAGAAATCATATTTAGCTCTCTGCTGTACCTTCCCTCTTCCAATGGAGGAATATACCTATATCCTTCTCATTTGGCCAAAGTAAGTCATGGGCTGCAAAAGTACTGTTTTCCTCAAGTTGGGGAATGGACTCCCTTCTGAGCCATGAAAATGAATAACTCATAGTCTTCCTTTCATCTTCTTCATCCCTCTGTCCCCAATCTCTCATTGATGATGCATGTTACACTCTCCTGGTCTGCAGAACCCCACGAAAACTCCATCGGTCAGTTTCTTCCCTTTCCCCACCATTTCATACATGTAATGCACTCTGGCTGAACTACTTTGAAACCATCTCCTCCCAGATTCCCAGGATCCTTTTTTTTTTAAATTTATAACAACTTTTTATTTTTAAAGATGCTTTAGATTACATAAATTTAATGTAAAAATAAAAGGGATTCCCATATGCCCCATTCTCTCCCTCTCCCATACTATCCCACATAAACAACATCCTTCATTACTGTGGTACATTTGTTACAATTGATGAAACCATATTGAAGCATTGCTACTAACCATGAACTACAGTTTATTTTAGAGTATACACTTTGTCCCACACAATTTTGTCAGTTATGACAAAATATATAATGGCCTGAATCCACCACTGCAATATCATGCAGGACAAATTCAATGTCCCAAAAATTCTCCCATATTACTTCTATTCTTCACTCTCCCATCCCTCTAAACCTCTTGTGGCCACTGCCTGTAAATCAATGATAAGAGCTCTTCAATCATTCTTGATGATAACATAGAGAAAACCAAAAATAGAAAGAAATGTTCTCAACATCATAAAGAACATATATAAAAAACACAAAGGCAACATTATCTTAATGGAGAAAGCCTGAAAGATTCCCTCCTAATTTCAAGTGTAAGACAAGCATACCTTCTGCCACAACTTTTATTCAACATTGTACTGAAGGTTCTAGCCAGAGTAATTAAACATGAAAAAAGAAATAAAATGCATCCATATAGGAAAAGAAGGAGCAAACATTTTGCTATTTGCAGAGACACAATATATGGACAATCCCAATAAATCCCAAATAGAAACTAATGGAGTTAATAAAAAAATTCAGCAAGGTAGCAGGGTAATTGATCAACTGGCAGAAATCAGTGGTTTTTCTATACAATAGTAATGAAAAATCTCAAAAGGAAATAAAGAAAACTTTATTTTCAACAATAGAGTCTAGTATCTAGGAAAAATTTAACCAAGTATGTAAAGGAATTTTACATGGAAATTTATAAAAATATTGCTAGAAGAAATAAAAGAACATAGAATAAATGGAAGCATATTCCATGTTTAGGATTGGAAGACTAAATATTTATTAACTGTAAAATCTACCGAACACAATTGTTAGATTCAATGGAATCCCAATTAATATTCCAACAGCTTTCTTTGCAGAAATAGATAAGCAAATCAAGAATTCATATGTCACAGCAAAGTCACACACATAATATTAGACACTCCCACATACCCAACCTCCCTCCCGCTTCCCCACCCCATATTAAAAACCTTTTTTTTTTTTTATGGATGATATCATTGTTATAACTGTTATACAGATAGTAGAATATAGCAACTAAAATTTTTCATTGGTTTACAGTATAGTTTACAATTTGGACTGTACAGTTTAATAATTTTTGATGAAATTTACTATGTCCTGTGTCCATTAATGTAAGGTGATGAAGAGTATTTCCCATGACCATTACATAGCCTATTTGATCTTTTCTGTTCCTTCCTCCCTGTGCCCTGGGGCATATGACTCTTCCCTGTCTTGGCTCATGGGATGTCAAGATTCATTTTTACATGTCCTGGTTATTCTAATCTGACCTTCCTAATCTACCCACCTGTTAATCTTGTACCACTAGTAAAATCTCTACCCACCTGTCCTATCCTTCAATATGTAAATATACTC
>JAQZBX010016422.1:0-36477 GCA_029593785.1 Cabassous unicinctus | reverse complement strand
GAAATGATGAATTCTGTGTACAGTTTTGTAGTTTCTTAATGCACATTTACACATCACAAGCCCTGAAATGTTCTCCAGTTAAAATCTATTTAATTCAGGATCCCGACTTTATTTGAGCATATTTGTTTTCTACCTTGATTGGGAATAAAACTCAAATTTCATTGTGTAAACATTTGGCTGTATGTGTGTGTACAATTTATGGATATGTTATTTTTGTTTTTAAAAAAGGCAGCTAAACCACGATAAGGTCAATTTGGTCATGTCAAGCTGGGTTTGAAGAAGAGGTTTCCTTCTGCACACACTGGATGGCCATTCTCAGAAACATTGTGAGCATCCTTAGCAGGGGCCATTGGGAGCAGTAGAGAGTTCTTGGACTTTGGAATCAAGTAATTATATTTGACTCTTGACCTTTATTAGCAATGATTAAGTTAATATATCTGAACCTTGGTTTCCTCATCTGTAAAATGGAAATAATGATCCTTGCCTTCTGGATTATTCTGAAAGAAGTGTCTAGCACAGTGACTCTTGTTATGGTTTCTATATATTAGAATGCCATGATCCTTTTAGTTATTTTTATTTCATTTATTATATTGATCACAAGCAATAGTCTAGTTTTTTTTCTGTGTATCAGAAAATTAGGTTAGTGTCTAGTATATAGTAAACTCTCCATACATAATATTTTCTCCAGGAATTTTTCTCCAAGTAAAGAGTAAATCTATTTTCTTTGCTGTAGTTTGTCCCTGGACTAAGCCCCTGTGCCCAAGAATGTCTATTTGATAGCTCATCATCAAAATTATGAGTTCTAGGACAACTCTTCCTTCCTTCCTTCCTTTCTTTCTCCCCCATCCTTCTCTTCCTTTTTTCTTTTTATATTCTGCTTTGGCTGGAATATTACTTGGAAATACATTTTCACTTGAGATTTCTGTCGTGAGAACACTCTTTTATTCTTTATTTTTAAAGAAGTTTTAGGTTACATAAAAGTTACATCGAAAATATAGGGGATTCCCATATAATCCCCACCTTGCACTTTCCCCCATTAACAACATCTTTCATTAGTGTGGTACATTTGTTACAACTGATGAATAAATATTGAAGCATTGTTGCTAAACA
Source organism: Cabassous unicinctus (assembly GCA_029593785.1). Lineage (NCBI taxonomy): Eukaryota > Metazoa > Chordata > Mammalia > Cingulata > Chlamyphoridae > Cabassous > Cabassous unicinctus. The sequence goes on along the minus strand of JAQZBX010016422.1, from coordinate 35,367 downwards.
TGGTCTATAGTTCACATTATGGTTTATACTTTGCACCGCACAATTTTATAGGTTTTGACAAAATGTATAATGGCCTGTATCTGTCATTGCATTGTCATGCAGGACAATTCCAATGTCCCCAAAATGCCCCATATTACACCTATTCTTCCTTCTCTCTCCCCTCTGTCTTTACATCAATGTTACAAGATCTCCCATTACTAGAATAATAGCAAGTCTACTTTGTCCATAGTTGCATTCCTCCCTTAAGTTTGTTCATTCCTCAATCTTTAGGATTTGGGATGGTGATGCCCACTCTGCTTCTGATTGAAAGAGTCCTTAAATCCTATGAGGCAGATGGATAGAATTGTCTTGCTTGTATTTGTAGATACTTTGTTTATTGGGGTGGACATTATTTATCATCATCCTTTTGTTAGCTGTCCTGGGCAAGTCCGATGAATTGGAGAGTAGGTGTTGGCTGAACTCAGCTGAGACTCAGGGCTCAACCAGCATATGAACAGACTAAAGATTTAAATCCCATGAGTTCACTGTTTATGTGAAAAAAACCTATTCCTGGGATTAATTTTTATTACTTTTACCTTCCAGGAAAACTGTCTCCAGTACCCTGTAAAACTACTTTTCCCCAGGAAACACTAGTTGATTTCTCTTTCTTTTTTTCCCTTATGCTATCCTGTCTCACTCCCTGAAAAATGAATTTCTTACTTTAAGCATTTTAAAATTATTTCATTTCCTTGGCATATATTCCAAAAGGATAAAATGCTCATCTTTTGCTCCCAAGATGCACAAACACACTTATTCATTTATTTATTTTTGAGCTGACATTTTGAGTAGGTAGAACATGAAATTAAAATATTGTTTTATTCAACAAGGGTACTGAACTTTCCTTATTAGAAGAAATAATAGATTTTAAAAAGTAGTGAAAGGGCAGGTAATCAGGGGTATTGTAAAATCAAGTCAAATACCTTGGTAATGTTTTCCTTTATTTATTGATCACAGATCTGCCGGAGATAGTTATGTCATGTTTTAAACAGGTTCTTTTTCTAAAGTGGGTTCTGTCACTTGAATCACATAATAATTCCATTTTATTTAATTTCTCTTATAACATAACCAAGTTATGCTGTAATACTTTGTAAGATTTACAACATTATTATAAAATCTTCCTAGAAGCTCCTGAAAAGACTTTTTTTTTTGCCAAAAGTTATTTTCTTGCAAAAAGTCGGGGACAATATTGAACACACGGCTTGCAGCTGAAAGGATCCTCAGAGATGATGTAACCATTGGGGAATTTGATGTAATTATGAATTCCAAAAATATAATTGGATCATGCCTGTAATCTGATCTGTTAATCTGGGCATGACTGAATTATGATTAGGGCATTGACTGGGCCATGTCAGTCAGCAGGGCATTGAGCCCACCCCCTGGTGGGTGGGGAATTGAATATAAAAGGAAAGGCAAAGAACAGAGTTGAAGCAGTCTTTTGAGAAGCAGTCTTTGAGAAGCAGCTTTGATGTTGGAAAGAAGGCCCCAGGAGAAGAGAAGCGAGCCATTCGCCTGATCGCCTACAGCTGACCTTGTGGAGGAAACAGGAGCTAAGCCCGGAGAGAAACGCAGCCCCGGGAGGAGAGGAAGCCAAGAAGCCTGAACCCTGGGCAAATGTCGGCAGCTGTCTTGCTCCAACACGTAACAATGGACTTTGATGAGGGAAGAAACTTATGCTTTATGGCCTGGTAACTGTGGACTTCTACCCCAAATAAATACCCTTTATAAAGACCAACCTATTTCTGGTATTTGCATTAGCACCCCTTTGGCTGACTAATACAGATGATGTAATCCAGTGGTTCCCAGCATTTTCCCAGGAAAAACACCAAGGATTATGCTGAACAAACTTCTGAACACTCTCAACAGCATTCTCCAATTTGAAAAATTACAGGGCTTTGCAGGCTTGAATAAGGCATATAGAATCACAGACTTGTTATCTCACCTAGCTTTATCTTCCTTTTAAAAACATCTACATAGATAATGTTACTAAGAAATTTGTAGTAAAGAAAAATGAAATCGATGGGAACTATACTAATTTATAATTGCCAAACTAATAAGTGTATATAGTCTATTACATGAGATAAAGTAGGCTGTGTGTTATGAACAATCCATCTTTATTATCTGACACTCTACCTCATTTACTCCACTTCAAAAGCATATGAACGGCCAGTGACCAATTTTGAAGTTATAATGGAGATAATCTTGGAACAGCTGAGCATTGTGAAAAGAAAATTATCTGTAAATCTTGGTACTTTACTATTATTAGGTTGAGCTACTTGTGAGTTGCTTATGACATAATAGCATGTCATGACATTGGGATTAAGAATTGTTAAACTAGTTCAGCTATGTCTGTTTACTGAGGGTAAACCTGAGACCCAAAGAGTGACTTATTGAAAACTTCATAGTGCCTTACTAATAAGACTGGGATTGGAGGAGGGAAAGGAATCAATGTAGAGTCCTGGCATCATCCCAGTAATTTTCTATACATTTTCTCATTTTTTCATAATGGCTCTTCAAGGAAGATGTTAATTTTCCCATTGTACAGAGGAGGAAATGGATTCCCAGGGAGTTTAAGTGGGTTATTTAATAACATAGAGTGAATAAATTGTCCAACAGCGATTGAACACAGGTCTAAATCTCTTACTACTCTGCATTGTTTAAGAATAGAACTCTTAACTGCAGTTGTGTACTATAAGCAGTATTATTTTTTCTTTTACAAAAAGTTATTGGCACTTAAAAAAGGCAAATATGTGCATCACTTTAGTATAATCAGTCTCTATTCCTATACACATAGGCTTACATTTGCTTCCACAATTTGTTACATATTTTGCTGAGTAATCTTCAGAGCAAAGTACTATTTCTACTGTGTTTCGGTCAATTATTGACAACTACTGACAAAAAATATTTGGACTGATCTAAAGGGTCAGAAATGTTCTTGCTACACAGCCAGATGAGCCAAGTCACTGAAAATGTTTGATCATATCTAAACATATCTAGTGGACAGTTGTTTTCCTTCCCTACCAGTTGAATTGAATTGTTATTTTGGCATTATGTGGTTTCATTCTTAATTTAATAGTAGAGAAATGTATGATGAAGATAATTTAGTAAATAATTGCCATTTATGAAGTGAAAAAGGTTTAGGTGAAATCCTAAAAAATACTGAATACTCAATGTACATTGATCTATTACATCAGATAATTACTCATTATTTTGTTTAGACACACAGTCTTTATAATAAATGTGAATTATAATTATAGTAATAATAATAGATTTCATTCTTCTGTGATATCCCCATATAAACAGCCATTAACCAATTTATTCTGGAAGATGAATGACAAGCTATGAAATTTCTAGTTAAAAATGTGTTCAATTACATTGTTTTACAATAACAAGAGCTGTGGTCATAGGTGTCAGAATAATTTTAACTATGCTTATTTCACTTTTCCTTTGTGCTGCTAGCATCCAAATTTTATGCAAATGGTAGTATCACATTATTGTATAAAGGAATCTTTCATCTGGGAGTCTCAATTTGTCTGCTTAGTTCTTTGCTTTTACTGTCTGAATCTACATATTTTTTTCTCATGGATGTATTATATTCAACCAATTTAATCTGTTTGTCTTTCTCCATCCATCTATCCATTCATCCACCCATCATCTATCTCTAGCTGTCTCTATCTCTTTCTATTTCTATCGTCTATCTATTTCTATTTATCATATATAATAGTTGATTTGTTGAAATAATCCAATTTTAACTTCAAAATTAATTTTCAAAAGTTTTCTGAAATGGCCCAATTTTTACTTTTTAAAATTCACTTTAGAAAGTTTAGTGAATTTGAAATCTTAAGAGGGTGTAGTTTATCGCAATATAAAATGGAGAAGTTATTCTAACAGAAGATTCAACCTTTCTCTTGGAATTAGTTTGATACTACTGAGTTAACAGAAAAAACTATTAAAATAAAAAAAAAAAAAAACTGAGCCCAACTGCCATAAACCTTGATAGTTATAGATAAAAATGTTTTGAATGATCAAAAATATTTTCAATTATTAAATTTATATTCTTTTGTCCTCAGGATGAAACTATAAATAATTAAAGCAAGTATTGTTTTTTTGAAACGATGAGAAAAAAGATACAGCTAAATACTGAGATTCATTTTCCTATATGACACATAGTAGCAAACCTAAATTTTGGGGGATTTGTCTAATTAGAAGGAAGGTAGGAAGGAATAGAGGAAGGGAGGGGAAAAGAGTTAATGTGTTATAATAAAGCTCCTCACAAAGTGACTTGACAGTCTACAGGAGTGGTTTTGGGAACACCGCTGTCAGGGAGTAAGGCAAGCAGGATTCAGCAAAGGGAGAGGATGAACTCTGCAATGGCAACAGGATTTCAGCTGGTTTCATGGGGAGATCTGGAACTTTGACCTTTCACAGCTTTTTTAAAATTGAGACAAGGGGGTCTGAACTTTATATCCTGGATCATCCATTGGTTGTAGGCTACACCTGAGACCTAAGGAGGGGGCATGACATTGGGGCCAAGTGGCTTCTTTCAGCCAAGGGCAATTTCTGGAGAGGGACTCATCTCTGAGCTGTTAGGAGCTGGGGGAATGTGCTTAGGTGCTGAGGGTCAGATCTTGCTAGCATACATTATCCACTGGAATCCATTAGGAAGATCATCCTGACATAAGTGAGCCTTGGCATTTTTACCTGCAGAATCTCTAACATAAATGTCCAGTTGGAGATAATTCAGTAATTCCTCTGGCCTCCTTTAAAATAGGGGCCCTACCTAAATAGCTATTGGATCTATTGATTGGGACCTGCCTAGATATTTGGGTCCTTTTGTCCCAGGACAGTCCTTTCCACTTTGCCTTACAGGATGTTGGCTGTTCCTACATAATCTAGAAAGGTATCTGGCAACGACTGATGCTTACCTGACTTCCAACAATTTGCACTGTCTGTATCAGTGTATTCATGGATTTCCTGCTACTGGGTCTCAGTCATGTGAATGGATACATTAGCAAAGTATGAAAGGATAAAAGGCATGAAACCCTCATGCTTTCTATACCCTGATAGACCCTCTGAATGCCGGCTTTACTATTGTCTTCTGCAGCCTGATCATCTGCCAGCTCTACCCCTTGCCACAAGGAGCCAGTTTCTTTGGGGCATTAGCTTATTCTCCCAGCATATAGAACTATTCAATTCATTCTGAATTAGTCCCAGACTTACTCTACAACAACATCAAAATAGTGGAAATATCCTGTAGACTGATAATGATACTAGATTTTTTGAAATGCTTCTATGGAACAACAGACAAGAGGCATCTAAATCAGAGTGGTGGGTCAGAAAAAGCTTCCTAGATGAGGTGACAGTTGCAAAGTTTTGAAGACCAAAAATGTTTGCTTGGACGAACACAGGTGGGTTTGAATGAATGAATGAAGGGGGTAAAGAGATGAGCTCTGAGTACTGACTATGACTCTGCATTCAATAGCCCTCACCTCAGAGCGTCTTCTATGACTGTGGACACTCTCTGACAGTGTCTCCAGCCAGATCTTAACCTGATTTTGGGTTCTGTCTTGGCCATATGGAAATCAACGGTTGCAAGTTTATGATTTCGTTGCATAAACCTTGTTTAGATGTTAGGAGATAAGTATTACTTCCATCTTTGTACTGGCATTCTTTCCACAGCATCATAAATCTACTCTCCAGTACCCTACCACTCTTCCTACTCCTTGCTGCAAGTTGATATTCTAGACCATGCCAGGTGAAAATTATGTTCTTAGGAAAAAAAGGAGAAAAAAAATAATAAATAAGAAAAGTCACCATTCTGGGTGTGTAATAGTATTTCAATGGGACGGAATGTTCTTAAACATTTAAAAACAGTTATTTACACAGTAGCCTTTTTTTTTTCTTAAAGATATTGACACAAAAATTGCCTATCCTTTAGTCATTTTTTAATATCTCAAACCAGTTTCATTCTTTATCTCAGAGGCCTAAGCTCATTCTATTTTGTGGTTCAACCTTCTCCTAAAGAAGTCATATAGCTCTGCATCCATCACAGAAATGCAAAGGAAATTGGTAGTGGGGGAGGCATACATATTATTTTAGCCCCTTGAACAAACGTGACTCATCTCTCTTCTTGCCACATTCTGTTGATGAAAAGTAGTCATATGAACACAACCAGAGGCAAGATTGATTGCATTATATGGTCCCATTGACAACTCTATACTATGGAAGGGGAAGAATATATTTTAGCAGATCGTTAGCCATCTCCTCTATACACCATATGGTTTCATTATTGAAACAAGCGTTCCGGTTACTTTATCTTAGTCCACTGCCAGATAATCTCACTGGGTTCAATATACCCCTACACCAAAGCCTGTTGATTCAGCATTGTGACATCCCTAGTTATTGAAGAAAAGTGTTTCACTGAAACTGGTTTATCAGGCTGTCATGGGAGTATAGGAATTTCTGTCCAAAATAAGTGAATGACGTTTATTCCAAGAAGAAAAACTTACTCTGTTACGTTAGCATCAAACATCTAATTTCTAAGGGCTTTTAAGGGCTTTTATTCGGACCCATTAGACTTCACTCTTAGAAATTTACTTTATATACTCTCAATTGCCTATTGTTTTTCTCTAATATTTTTATTCTGAAATAGTAGAGTTTGGGAAGAATGCTGGTTCTTGCCCTCAGCAGCCTTCATTAATCTCTGAGATGGGCAGTGCTGCTACTAAGGGACAGTGATTTGATTCACTCAGTGATGCATAGCAATCAAGCTGGAGTCATTGAAATGGACAATTTCTGATAATTTCCTCTTTTAATTTCTTAGTGGTAAAAATTTTTCATCAAAGTGTTACAATAGAGCTTTCTTCACATTGACTCTTCTACCTGTCCTTCTGTTCAGTCTCATGGCCATTTAACACTCAGAGTCTTGTTCCTTCTCATTTACACTTAGTTTCCTATTCAAGCTCCCGAGTACAACTGCTAGAGGTTATGCTTATCTACCTAACAAGATTCTTAACTTCTTGGGGGTGATGATCATGTATTGTGTCCTGTCCTATGCTCAGGGTATGTTTTGCACAAATTAATTTTACTAGGAGTGATGGTTTGAAACTGTATGGACCCCAGAAAACCATGTTAATCCATTCCTGTAGGTGTGGACTTATTGTAAGTTGGAACTTTTACTTAGGTTACTTCAGTTAAGGGACTTTTGATTAGGTTATTACATTTAAGGCATGGCCCAGAGTGAGTCTTAATTCTCTTACTGGAATGCTTTATAAACAGGATGAATATGGAGACAGAAGCAGAGAGAAAGCCATGGAACCAAGAAGCTGAAAGCAATGAAACCTAGGAGAGAAGGGAGAGACCAGCAAACACCACCATCTGCCTTGATATATGACAGAGGAGTCCAGGGTCTCTGACAGCCAGTCTTCAGGGAGAAAGCATTGCCTGATGGTGCCTTGATTTGAACATTTTCACATCTTCAGAACTTTAAGCTTATAAGCTAATAAATCCTCATTGTAAAAGCCAACTCATTTCTGGTATATTCCATTCTGGTAGCCTAGCAAACTAATACAGTAGGCAAGGATTTTCTTGAACAGGAAAATCATGTCAGTATAGATAGTCTTAATTCTTGATCTTATTAAATTGTTTAGTTGTAGGCAGTTTGTTCTTGCAAGGTATTAATTTGTTTGTGGACAGGAAAGCTGATGATTTAATCTAGAAGAAATGGAGCTATAGGCCATGCTGAGGTGTTGAAGCAAAGGTGCAATGGTAGAAGGATCTACCTACAAGGTGAATCTCAAAAGGGAACTGAGCAAAGGGAATGAGCAGCAAACGAGGAGCAGATGAGATGAGATAGTTCAGGACGTTAAACTCGAGACAATAGGCAATGGTGGAGCAGTGTGGGTGGCTACTCAAAGTTACAAGGCCTAGTTAGGCCTACCATCAAATAAATAAAGTTTCCCTAGATTAAAGTGAAGAAATTTCCAGTTGCTTTTTTTTTCTTTTTGCATACTGAGAAATATGCAAAAGCAGGAACTGAGAAATATATTCCTATCTTTGCTGATATTTTTCACCCATGTATACCTCCCTCTGATTTTCATTTATTTAGGCCTTTTTAAAAAAATGTTTTGCAGCAATTTTTAAAATTGTTTTTCAGTGTTAAATGTACAGGTCATTGGCATCTTTTGCTCAAATTTATCCCTAAGCATTTCACACTTTTGTGCTATTGTGAATGGTATGTCTAAAAAGCTCTATATCAGATTGTTACTAGTCTTTAGAAATACCATAGCTTTTTTATATTGATCTTGTGTCTTCTGATTTTTAAACTCACTTATAAGTTGTAGTAATTTTTGTATATATAACAGTGGACTTTCTACATAGCAATCAGGTTGTCTGTGAATAACAACAGTTTCCTTTCCTCCTTTCTTACCTGGATGTCTCTTATTTATTTTCTTATCTGATTGCACTGGTAAGAAGCTCCACTACCATATTGAATAAACTAGGTGAGAGTGGATATCCTTGTCTTGTTCCGGATTTTGGAGCACAGCATTCAGCCTGCCACCATTCAATTTGTTGTTAGCTGTGGATCTTACATAGATTCTCTTTATTAGATTGAGGAAGTTCCCTTCTATTATTTGTTTTCTGAAAGTTTTAAAAAAAAATGGAAGCTGGATTTTTAAAAATATCTTTCTGCATGTATTGAGATGATCACATGGTTTGCTTTTTTTTAGTTTGTTAGTAAGGTGAATTCAATTAATTGATTTTCAATTGTTAAACAAACCATGCATTTCTGGAATAAACCTTACTTGATCATGGTGTACTATCTTTTATATATATTAATAGATTTTATATGCTATAATTTTGATTAGACTTTTTCAATCTATGTTAATAAGGGATATTTGTTAGTTTTATTTTCTTGTAATGTCTTTGGTTTTGGTGTTATAATGGCCTCCTCAAATGAGTTGAGAAGTATTCTTTTGCTGAATTTATTACCAAAACTTATTCCTATTAAACTCCCTTATTAATTTTCAAATATTTGTGGAATCTATAGTGATGTTACCACTTTTATTCCTTAAATTGCTAACTTGTATCTTCTTTCTTTTATTTTTTTCCTGATCAGGCTGGTTAGAAGTTTTTCAATTTATTGATATTCTCAACCAGTTTTTGGTTTTATTGAATTTCTCTGCTCTTTTACTGTTTTCTAAATAATTAATTTCCACTCTGATATTTATTTATTTCTTCCTTTCTTCTTCTTACTTTAAGTCTAATTTGCTATTTTTCTAATTTATTAAGGTGTAAACTGATGTCTTTGATTTGAGATCATTCTTATTTTCCAGTATAAGCATTAAGAGCTTTAAATTTCCCCCAAGGATTGATTTAGTGACCTCCCACATATTTTGCTTGTATCGTCATTTCATTCAGTTCAGAATATTTTATAAAATTTTTTATGATTTCTTTTTAGAACCATGGGTTATTTAGAAGTGTGTTATTTGGGTATTTTTCAGTTTAATTCCACTGTGGTCTGAGAACATATTTTATAGGATTTGAATTTGTAAAAATGTATTGAACCCTTTTTTATGGCACAGATATGGTCTATCTTGAAAAGAATATGTATTCTGCTACTGTTTGGTAATATTTAACAAATTAGGCCAACTTGATTGATAGTGTTAAGTGTTATATATCTTTCCGGTTATTTTGTCTACTTGTTTTACCAATTATTGAGAAAGCAGTTTCAAAATCTTCGATTGTAACTGTGGATTTGTCTATATCTTCTTGCAGTTCTATCAGGTTTTGCTTCCTGTGTTTTGACACTCTGATGTTAGATGCATAAAAATTTATATGATTGTTATGTTTCTTGATGAATCGACCTTATTCATGTTATCTTTACCATTATTCTTTACCTATGGTAATATAAATTTTTCCTGATATCTCTTTTAACTGATATTAATGCAACCACTGCAGCTTTCTTTTGGCCAAGACTAACACGGTATACCTTTTTCCATCCTTTTACTTTTAATCTATATGTATTTTTATATTTCATACTCATTTCTTGAATGTAGCATATAGTTAGATTTTCCTTTTTGGTCCAATCTGGCAGTCCTTGTCTTTTAATTGAGATATTTAGTTATTTAATGTTATTATTGATGCAGACAAGATTAAATTTACCACCTTGGTTGTTTGTTTTCTATTTGTCTTTTCTGCTTTGTTCAGCTTTTCCTTCTTTTATAGTAATTGAATATTCATTTTGATACCGCGTATTGAAACTTTTTATTTTGTGTGGCTTTAGGATTTATAATATACATCTTTAGCTTATCACAGTCTGTCTTATAGTCATATTTCACTACTTCATATGTATTTTAAAACTTTACAATAGTGTACTTCTGTTTCTCTTTTTCTAAACTATTTTCTATATTTGTCAAATATTTTACTTTTAAATATGTTATAAATTCCAGACTACATTGCTATTACTTTTGTTTAAATGTTTAAATATTCAATAATCTTTTAGAGAGATTTGGATAATAAGGAAACATCTCATATACTTATTCATTTAGTTACCATTTCTGGTGTTTTCTTATTTGTCTAGATCCATATATTCATCTGGTACATTTTTCTGCTTGAAAGTTTTCCTTTAACTTTTATTATAGTGTGGATATGTTGGTGATTGATTTTTGCAGCTTTTGTTTGTCTGAAAAAGTGTTTATTTTCACTTGTTTTAAAAAATACATTCTGTTTATAGAATTCTAGGTTGACAGTTCTTCTTCAGTAGTTTAAACATATTGCTGCACTGTCTTCTCAGTTACCTTATTTCCAACAAGAAAACTGCTGTCATCTTTATGCCTTTTTTCCCTGTATATAGCATGTCTTTTTTCTTTGGCTGTTTTTAAGATTCTTTATTATTGGTTTTGAGCAATTTTATTAGGTTTACATTGGTGTCATTTTCTTCATGTTTCTTGTGCTTAGAGCTCATTGAAGTTTTGGGCTATGTGGTGTAACAGTTTGAAGCTCTTTGTGGATCCCAGAAATATTATGTTCTTGGAGCTAATCCATTCCTCTGTGTGTGGGACACGTTGATCATATAGTTTTAGTGAAGTGTGACCCAGGGTGGGTCTTGGTCCTTTTGTTGGAGTCCTTTATAAACAGAGGACTGAAAGCAGAGACACACAGAGAAAAAAACTGGCAGAGATAGAGAAACCTTGAGAAGCTTAGAGAGAGGTTCTGGAGGCCAGAGGCTGGAGTCAGTATAGCACAGAGGCAAGGAAAGAGGCCCCCAAGAGTCTGAGAGAGAGGGCTGGAGGAGAGAGGAGAGACAAGCCAAATGCCTGATTGCCCACAGCTGAGCTTGGGGAGAGAGCTTTGCTTGATGCCTGGATTTGGGCAGAGCCGCCATTCTGCCCTGACATGCACCTAATTGCCTACAGCTGAGCTAGGAAAGAAAGCATTTTTAGATGCTGCTGCCATGGGCCTTATTGCCCACAACCAAACTTCAGTGAGACAACATCTCTGATGAGGCCTTGATTGGACATTGTGGGCATTTACAGCCTCAGAACTGTAAGCTTTTAACCTAATAAATTCCCATTATAAAAACCAACCCATTGCTGGTATATTGCTCCCAGCAGCTTTTAGCAGACAAAAACTTGTGGATCTGTCCTTTTCATCAAATTTGGAAAATTCTGTTTCTTCAAATATTTTTTGCACCCTTCTATTTCTTCTCTTGATGGAAGACTCCAAGGACACATATATTGGGCTGCTTGAAGTTGTCTCATAGCTCACTTTGTTTCATTTTGGATAGTATCTATTACTATGCCTTCAGATTCTTGATCATTTCTTCTGCAATGTCTATCTCCCATGAATCCTACCCAGGAACTTTTCATCTGAAACAAGGTAGTATTTAAACTCTAGAAGTTTGATTTTTAAACATCTTCCAGATTTCTACTTAGGTTTTGAAAACATGGGATATAGTTATAGTAATTTTTAAATGTACTTTCCTGATAATTCTGGCATTTGTTTCTGTATTGTATCAGTTTATATTAATTAATCTATTATCTCATTTTGAGTCATATTCTCTTATTTTTTGCAAACCTAGTAATTTTTGATTGGATGCTGGACATTATGAAATTTAAATTTTCACAGTGTGTGAAAATGGGTGCTGTGCATTTTTATGCGCCAATAAATATTTTTGAGTATTTTCCTGGGATGGAGTTAAGTTACTTGGAAATAGTTTAATCCTTTGCATCCTTCCTTTTAAGATTTGTTGGGAGGGGGAAATACAGTAGTACTCATTGTAGAGCTAATTATTCCTCATTATGGGGACATGACCCTTCTGTGTTCTCTATCCAATGCCTGTGAATAATGAAGTTTTCCAGATTGACTAGTGGCAACAGGCTCTATTACCAGCCCTGTGTGTGCACTGATTACTGTTACCACTATTCTTTTGGGTGGTTTTATCTTCCCCTGGTAGTTTCCTCACTCCCAAGCCCTGATTAGTACTTGTTGGACACCTTTTCCAGTTCTATGGATTTTTTTGGTGAGCTCTTTCATCCCTGGTACTCTATCCTGTGAATTTTAGCTGCCTTTGTTTATCTGGAATCTTGTCATTGAGTCCTCAACTCAGGGAGTCCATCACACTCCACCTGGATTCTCTCTCACTGTGACTTCATATGTAAATTCACTCAATGCAGTAAACTGACACAAGCATAGGACTTACTTTTGTTGCCTGATGTTTCATGTCTTGCAAACAGTTGTTTCAGTTATTTTGTCTGTTTTTTGTTGCTGTTTATTTCAGCTGGGAGAGTAAATTTGGTCTCTGTTACTTGATCTTGGCTGGAAGTGAGATCTTTGTAACTTTTTGAGGAAGGTTACATGAGAGTTAAAGTTTGAGACACTGCATATTAAAAAGTGGTTTCTGGGAGTGGATGTAGCTCAAGCGGTTGAGCAGCTGCCTCCTACATGGAAGGTCCTGGGTTTGGTTCCCAGTGCCTCCTGAAAAAACAAAAACAAACAACAAGCAAAACAAATGAAAAAACCAACTCAGGGAAGCCATTGGGGCTCGGTGGTTGAGTGCCGGCTTCTCACATACGAGGTCCTGGGTTCAATCTCTGGCCCCTGGTAACTAAAAAAAAGAAAAAAAAGGAGGCTACTTTTCTACCTTGATATTGAAAGGCTGATTGGGTAGTGAATTTTAAGTGTGACTTAATTGTCCTTCAGAATACTTAATAAATTACTTTATTATCTTTGTAATTCCAGTGTTGATGTTGGGAAGCCTAGAAGTTACTGATTCCTCTTCTTTTGATTTGACCTGCTATTTTCTCTCTGAAGTTTTTAAAGTCTTTATTTTCTCCCAGTGTTTTAGAATTTCTAGTGGTGTGCCCTGTTGTGGGTTTATTTTTATTTATGCTGGTGGGCCCTATATATCTGGAACCTTTTGTACTTTGGTCTATTGAAACAATCTTGAAGCTTTTATTAATGGTTCACCTTAGTTTTGTCTGCTGTCTCTTTCTGTGAATATTACTATTTGTATTTTGAATCTTCTGGAATAATGTTCTAGTTTTGTATTTTCTCCTTTATCTTTCATCTCTGTTAGTTTTATCCTACTTTTTCCCCCAAGAGTTTCCCTGTAGCAATCTTTCTATTGGGTTTTTAATTTTATTGTATATAATAATTTTTAATTTCCAAGTACTCTTTCATTTGTCCTATTTGACAGCATTCTTTGTTTTATTCATGTAATATATTACCTTATCTCTCAGAAGACAGAAGATAACATTATGAAAAACAAATTTATCTTCCTGTATAACCTGTTACCTAATTGATTTTTTCTGCAATGCCTCTTTTCTATGGTAGAGTATCCTCTCAGATGGCTGTCAATCTCTGATTGTCCATAATTAAGACTAAGTAATAAAAAAACGGAATGGAAACTTATCATGTGGGTGTGATTGTTGACTTTGAGCTTCACTGCAGGATGATCTTGGGGAGAGGATTATTGGGAAACCAACTTTAGGCCTTTCCTCTTGGTCTGGTCAAGTTCCCTGGAAAAGAGCTTTTCAATCTTTCCTAGAGGGCAAGGGTACAGATTTAGGCGTGATGGAAGCTAAGTGAGAAAGTAGCTAGGGTGTCTCCATTCATCATTCATGTAGTCACTTAGGGAAACTATGTCCTCAACTCTGCCTGGAATCTTCAAATAAGATATTCTCTGCAGTAGACTGAATAATGGCCACCCAAAGATATCAGGACCTAAACCCTGGAACCTGTAACTATTACTTTATAAGGAATAAAGGTCTTTTGCAGATGTGATTATTAAGGAACTTGACATGGTGAGATAATACTGGATTTTCTAGCAAGGTTCTAAAGGCAATCATATGTATCTTTAGGCATATGAGGCAGAGGGAGATACAATACACACAGAAGAGGAGGAGGCAATATGACCACAGAGGCTGAGGTTGAAGTGATATGATCCTTCAGGAATTTCAGCAGCTCCTAGCTGGAAAGAGGAAAGGAACAAATTCTCCTAGAACTTCCAGAGGGAGTGTGGTCCTGTCATCACCTTGAATTTGGCTTCCAGAACTGTGAAAGAATAAATTCCTGTTTTTTGTAAGCCATCAAGTTTGAGATATTTTATTATAGCAGCCATAGGAATCCAATACACTCTCTCCTTTACCATTTTTGGGAAAAAAAACCATTTTTAAAGAATGAATCCCCAGCATTCTACAAGTTTAATGGATGGGCAGTTGTTCAGCAATATCAAATCAGGTAGGGGATCTTGGGATCTCACTGTTTCTCAAAGAGTTTTCCCCACCTGCCTCTAATACCAGCTATGGAAGTGCCTGTTGCTGCTAGTTCCTAGGACTTTTGAGTATTACCTTAACTTTTCCTGTTGCTGGTGGTGGTGGTGGTGCTAGGGAAATTGCCACTATCTCCTTCTCTTTCTCTCATTTAACTTTCAAAATGTGATATTGTCTCTTCTCTTGGTCTCTGTGTCCTTGTGGGTTTAGTTTTTTTTTTTTTTTTTAATGCTTTATAGTAGTTTTAGTAGGCTTTCAATAAGATATGTCAACTAGATTCATATGTTCAATCTGCCAGATTGAAAGAGAGCCAATGTTAGTAAATATAACTACTAGTTTTATTCTAAATATTCCAAATAGTTTTCTCAAAAATGTAAACTTCAAGAGCTTCAAATAATAGACGTTTGCCCCCTTTTCAAATAAAAATGAGGAAATACATCATCTTTAAAATTAACTTTCTTACTTTCTGGAGAAACCTACTTTTCACATTCTTTGGAATGGAAGCACATGCAAAGATCAGTAATTTGGGGGCTTTTCTGTCTATTATTATTTGGAAGATAGTTTGGCTAATATGGAGTTTTCATATATAACTAATTTAAGAACTCAAAAAATATAAAGGAGAATTTTGAAAATGAATAGCCTATAGTTCTTTAAACATAATCAGTAATATCTATACTTACTCTTTTTGTAGGCTCAAATCCCTGCTCAATCAATTTGGCTCTTTTTTTGTTTCAGGACAGATACATTAAATACAATGTCAACTTCTGCTCACTATGAGGTTGAAATGCTTCCTTTTTTAGTGTATCAGTTTCCATGGAATTTTTCGTTTAAAAACAAGGCTTATCCTTTTGTGCAAACCTGGAAAAATGTTATCATTATTTTGTTGTGTTGTTTACCTTTCCCAGTACTAGTCTGATTAAGTTTATAAAGTTTTTGGGCATTTTTTGGAGAGAAAGCTGCTTAAAAAGGAAACCAGTACTATATTGCAAATCCTTCACTTAAATACCCCTTTTCTTGTTTCTGATGCAACTGCAGTAAAAAAAGTATAAGATTGCTTTTATGATTTGGAGAGATTAGTGGAAATTTGTAACTCTTAAATGTTGCATCAATTGTAGCTTAGTTTTTGATTGATCTTGTAAGAAAGTGCTCAAACTTTCTTTGATGCATGATTTTGTTTGGAATTTTCTAGGCATGCACCCATGAGCCTAGATAGATTTGCTATTTTGTCTTCTGGCAAGCACTTTGACTATTTTCCTTGAAATGATGTGGGTAATTTTTTTACCTTGTGGATATTTTTACTAAGTGTTGCCAGGTACTAAAAAGATAAGACAATTTCATAGTCATGATAATGTATGCTCACATGCATGTGATTTTTTTTCCCCCTCTAATCTTCACTGTAATTCAGGGGACCCAAAATTTTTTTTGTTAATTCATTGTTAAGAGAAACAAACTTTGCTTTCTTTGTGAAAGCAAAGGAAAAAGGAGTTTATTTTTCCCTTTATTTAAAAAAATACATCTGGCCTTTCAAAACAAATCTGAATGGAACATTATTTTATAATAAAAAGGAGCAGCTGTGAGGGAGGTTTTATGTATGGTTTCTAAAACTATCCTTAGATACTAAGAGCAAACACTATTTTTTAAAAGTTCATTTTGAGCACTTGTTCCATGAAGCTTAGTGAAGGTAAGGGAAAGTAAAAAGTCAGAAAAAAGAAAAAAAGAAATGTGGGGGTGGAGTTATTTTATGAAACACTTCTATGAGTTTTCTGACTCAGCTCATGGGAGATGTCAACAAATAAACAAAAATAGATGAACACTGAAACCAAATAAGAACCATAACTTATTCACACCGAGATGTATTTTAAGTTAGGGAAAAACAGTTGTTGTTTTGGCTGACGAGGCCCTATTGTTCAGTCTTTCATTTTAAACCACAACAAATATGTTGACATGCACCCAGACATACAAAATACAGCTTTTCAAAGTGATTCTCTTCCTAATATTGAAGATTCTTGGCTAGTTTCCAACTAAAGAGAGGTTAGCCAAAGACTAAAGCTTTCCTAAGACCACCCAAAAAATCAGACTCCATCCCTTTTCTGAATCCCTGCCACCATAATACAAATGGAGAAACTTAAAAGGGAAAGGGTGGAGGGAATGGAGGGCAGATGGGGAGATTGAGAAGATGGAAAAGGAGACAGAAAAGAAGACTCAACACTTAATCAAATGAAATTAAATTCTCCTTTCTTTTTGCTTTGTAAATACATGAAAAGATATAAAACAATTCTCTCAATCACTTCTTAGCATAGATTTTTGTTTTTGCTGCTTTTAACCAGAAGTATACATTGTAGTTTACCACACTAATGCTCATAAATTACAAATTGTAGTGGATATTTTTGGGTATTTCTCAGATTTTTAGTTTAAAGCATATATAATATTTTGGGGATGTCTGTTCTAAAAGATTGATCTAATTCCAATATTAGTTCTAAATTTTACCATAAGGGCAGGGAACTATTGAAATTCCTTCTATGATATGTTGAATTTTTATGGAAAATTCTCACTCATTTTAATGAATCTTTTTATTTGGAGTTTTTTGGATCAAGATGCTGGGTCCTGCTTAGATTGAACTGAATTACGATGCTTTCAAAGATTCCCACAGATATTTATCAGAACCAGTAAAATGATTATATCCTTATCAGCAAACCATTGTTAACTGTCCTTCCCAAATTTGTGTTAATTCCTTCCCTGTGAGTCCTTAATTTTTTATTTTAAGTTAAATGTAAGTAGAATGAGCAGACATGTTGAGCAGTTGCAAATTCTGTGTAGAAACTAAATTAAATTTTAAAATATTCATGAAATGAATAGTGCACTTTTACTGGAGAGTGTCCGAAAATATTCTAGAAGATCACAGCAGATCACAGCAGAGATCAAAAGAAGCAATTAAATAAGAGACAATGTGAAAGAAAGCATGAAGGAGCATCAGAAAGAAAGGAATCGTTAGGGAAAGATAGACATGAAGTATGAAGATTTGGAAAAGAGAACTGGATGACTGGAAGGCATGTGGGATCTACTCCTGGGCTAAAGGGGAATGGATGGAAGTTATGCAACTAATGACAAGAAGAACGGGATTGAACATAATGATTATGTCCTTCATGTGGTTCTCTTATAGTTTCCATTTGCATGTTCCCAGTCTTTTACACTGCAACATGCAAAGAATTGGTTTATTCACTCCTTGGGACTATTGTTCATTTCATATAAACATTCCCCTTGTGGTTTAAACATTTCTGGAAGCAATTATGTTTCTTAGAAGTAACTCTGTAATTTCCAGTTAAGGTGCTATGATGAATTTTGCATCTTAAATGTCAGACGTTATTTTCTATTGCTGAGGTTCCTTAAAATTTTCATAAAGCAATCTCTGTCAATGACTTAGGGTCTTAGAAACATCTACATCTATCTATCTCTATGTAATATTTTTATATCTATATCTATATATCTATGTCTCTATCTATACTATCATCAATCTAACATCACATTTATCTAAATATATAGGTACATGTATTTTTGGATGCTCACATTCTGATACAAATATATGCATACTCACATACATTGATCTATATTACTCTTTATAAACCCATGTTTCAATATCCTGAACTTTGAGGAAAGAACTTAAGAAGGTTTCATTTGCTTCAAGTAAAACAGGCTTGAATTAGAATGTTCTACAAACAATAAACATTTCAAGTCTCTATTACTCAAAATTAAAAGAAAGAAAAATCGGCTACTTTGAAGACCTATTGCTTCAAATTTTGCATCTTACAACTACATAGTTAAGTTCAAAATTTTAGTCCTCAATTCATTGACAATGCAAATTATTTGCCAGCATTTGGAAGTCAAACAGGGTGAGAGGGGAGAGTCTTTACATATTCCAGGTTTAATATCTAAGCACCAGATGGAAACAATTCTACAATGAAAGAAAGAAATCTGTTAGGATATTTTGGAGATCTGTTCAGTTCAGCAGCACGTCATGAGTACGGAGGCCAATTTCTCAGAGGACTGATTTGAATTGCAGATACTGAAGTAGTGTATTAATTTAACCCAGAAAATGCTGAAGTTTAGAGTTAAGTTTTAACAGATTTTAGGTTAAAACAGTGCTCGTTTTGCACTCTTTTATATACCTGAAACAAAGAATTTTGAGATAAATAATCATGAAGGGACAGATTGTTATGTAAAATTGAAACTAATAAAAAGTTTCACTGTTAATATCTACATTTGACCACTTATAAAGGAATTGTAAAATTATCTACATTTATTTTGCTATGAGAACCTTTTAACTGTGGCAGTTTATAGTATTTAATGTTGAAGGTCTAAAACAATGAAAATAAATAAGTTAGCCTATTGGACATTCAAGGGGTTATTTTTAAGTGAACCTGAGCAGAAACAAAGAGTAACAAAGCTTGATTGGTAAATTATGGATATTTTAGCTTTGACAATGAAAGACTGTGGAACTTGTTGGATACTAAGCAGTAAATCTCAGAGGGGGCCTTTTTCATATTCATACCTGTGTTTTCTGGCAAAATAAGTGTCAAAATTTGCAACCATATGACAGCAAAATTATGCATTACATGGTGAGTTACAGAGTTTGGATGAAATCCAATTCAAATACTTTCATAAGAACTTGACATGATAAATAAAACACATTGCTTTTCCAAACTGAAATTTCTTTAAAATAAAAATAAAATACTACTATTATAACAGATAATCAGAATGACTCCTTTCCACCCTCATTCTTAGATTTTTATTTCATGAGATATTGGAGAATACTTATTCCTAGTTTATGTTTTCATCTATATATAATGTGCTGAGAACTTAAAATAAAGGAAGATGGAACTAATAGAAAGCAGGCAGTAGACTCCAGCTTATGCACATATTTTGGGTGGGGAGAATAGTGGGAGTCCTTGTGGTGAGCAAAGAGAACAAAATAATCAGTCTTCAACCCTTTGACTTGGTCCCACACACTGTCTGCTCTATATTTGGGTTTTAAGAGCAGGGAGATGGAAAGTAGGCAAGGGTAAATGGAAAGGAGTTCAAAAGCTACACAGAGGAACAGAAGAAAAAATTAAGAATGGTGAAAGAAGAGGAAACGGTATTATTCTGAGTCATCTATAAGCCTGGGTTCTTTGTTTCTGGAGAAAGAACTTTACCTAGTGGCCCTTGCCGTCTTCTCAAGAGTCAGGTCTTTGAGACAATTCAGCCTATCTCCAAATATTGACTCAAGGAAATGATCTAACAGTAATTAGAAAATATATTTTATGGTAATGGGGCTGTCTCTGAGCAATTCAGCAGATCAAGAGGAGTAATTTAAACTTCCTTGTATAGACTTTATCCAATGCTTTATATTGTTAAGGAAAATGGGACAGTTTTCTTAAACTATTTGCCATTGCTCTGAAAAGGTGAAATTAAAACTGAACTGCCAAAGGTTGACTGTCCCATGAATTAAGAAACCCGCATTCAAGTCCTACAACTGCAATTAACTATGTGACCTAATAAGATCTGTTTTCTTCTTGGCATTGCAGTTCTCTTGTCTATAAAATAGGAGGTTGGCTTAGATAATCTCTAAGGAATCATTCAGCTCTGAAAATTGATGTTTCTATTTCTCCTTTATTCTAAGACCTGAGTCACTTGTGCTTTCTCAATGTACTGAGTTCATTTAATAATTATCTGGTAAAGACACATGAATATTTGAATGTCTTCTCCCACTTCCCATCACCTTTCTTATATCTGTTCTATAGTATTGTAGAAATCTGTGCTTTCTAAATTTAATGTTTGGAACACTGATTGGACAATTCAGTTTATACTATTTGACCTATTGGTTGATGGATTTAATGAACATTATCAGTTCTGGAATCATGGAGATATTTTTGTAAGGCAGGTTGTAGAAGTGTTTGATGTAATGGGAGAATTTGGTTGCTAGGACTGATAATATGCAGAGTCCAGAAAAGTGGGGAAATGATGATTAAGAAAGAGAGAGGAGCAGGGTCGATTATGGCCAATCTTAAATACTGGAGGAATTATTATTATTATTATTGGTATGGATGAATGGTTTCTAAGAAATACTTGCCTATCTGCTCTGGAGGAGTGATCTTCCGTGTGAGTACAGAGAGTTAGTGCTTAATTCTGATTTCACATCTAAATCACTGAGGTCTATTCTTCCCAGTACCCAGTTTATTCGGTGATAATAAGATATGATCTACTATCTTTTTGAACTAAATCAGAGAACTGAGGAATTTTTGGTATGGAATACATTTTATTGGAGATCTTTTTCAATTTACTACTTAGAGATGGTTAAAGCATAGTAAAGTGGTTATTAAAGTGGGATTAGAATAAGAATAGTGCATTTCCCAGCTTCTATGCCTTCTTGTTGATGACTGAGCATTTTTTTTGGAGAATTCAGCTGTCTTATTATTTGCTAAAAATATTTTTTAATAAAACTATTGAGATATAGTTCACATTTCATAAAATTCACTCTTATAAAGTATATATTTACAGAGTTATGCAACCATCATCCCAAGTATTTAATATATTGGGGGAGGAGGGGATGGAAACTGTTTTATTTTTCATACAGTTAAATACTATACAGTAATTAAAATCAACAAATATTATCTACATGTATCAACATGTACAAATCTCAAACATATAATACTGAATAAAATAAAAATGAAGCCTTAAAGGATAGATTCATTATGATGTTATCTATAGATTCTGAAAAAAATAGACAATAGAATACATTATGAATGGATGTAAAATAGGAAGGAACATGTACAAATGACATCCACCAACTTCGTGGAACTGGTCACCTGTAGGGCTAGCAGGAGACCGAAGCATGGAGGCATGGAGCATTGGTTGTTTCTTTAATGTTTTAATTTTTAATCAACATTTGTTGATAAGAAACACAGGGAAAATGTTACTACCTCTTAAATCATAAGGGTTGGTAGATATAAGGATATTTTGATTAAATTTATATTTTTTCTCCAGTTTTGAAATATTTCATGATTAAACTTTAATAAATATAAGAAATTAAAATTTAAGACATGATTCCACATTGTGCTTCTCCTCCTTTCTCCAAATGCTTACTTCCAATCTAGTTAACATGTATGCCTGGATGGTTATTTATCCTGTGATTATATATCTTTTGTTTTTATGTATTTTTTCATTAGAGAAGTTGTAGGGTCACAGAAAAATCATGGAAAAAATACAGTTCCTACACACCCCCTATCATTGCACTTGCATTAGTGAGGTACTTAGTTATAATTGATGAAACTATATTATTATAATTATACCATTAATTGTAATACATAGTTTACATTATGGTTCACTGTTGTGTTGTACAATCACAACAGTTGTACAAAGTTTTAAAAAAAACTTTTGTCCTAGTAACATATATCCAACCAAAAATTTCCCATTTTTTCAAATATACAATTTGGTGGTGCTAATTATATTCACTATGTTCAGCTACCATCACCAGAATCCATTACTAAAACTTTTCCATCACACCAAACAGAAATTCTGTACCAATTAAGCATTAACTCCCCATTCCCTACCCTCAACCCAAGCACCTGGTAACCTGTATTCTAGTTTCTGACTACAAATTTGCATATTCTAATTATTTCACGTAAGTGAGATCATACAATATTTGTCCTTCTATGTCTGGACAAAGCATGATGTTTTAAAATTCATCCATATTATAGGATGTATCAGAATTTCATTCTTTATGGCCAAATTGATATTCCATTGAATGTATATACCACATTTTATTTATCCATTCATCTGTCAATGGACACTTGGGTTTCTTACATCTTTTGGCGATTGTGAATAATGCTGCTATGAACATCTGTGTGCAAATATCTGTTTGAGTCCCTGCTTTCAATTCTTTTGGGTATATATCTAGAAGTGAGATTGCCAGGTCATTTGGTAATTCTATACTTAACTTTTGGAGGAACTGCCAAACCGTTTTCCATATCAGTTGTTCCATTTTACATTCTCACCAACAATGAAGGAGTATTCCTATTTCTCCACATCCTCTCCAACACTTATTATCTCCCTTTGTTAATATTAGCCATTCTAGTGGGTATGAACCTCTATCTAATTTTAGAGTATTTTCATCACCCCCAAAAGAAAGCCCATACCCATTAGCAGTTCTCTTCATTCCCCTCTTATAGTAGTCCCTATAAACGCTGTCAAGAGACATCCAGCAACTACTTTCACTTTCTAGGATTTGCCTGTTTTGTATACTTTATATAAATAGAATCATATAATTCACTTAGAAGAATGTATTCAAGGTTTATCCATGTTGTAGCATGTATCAATATTTCATTTCTTTTTATTGCTAGATAATATTCCTTTGTACGGATTTGTCACATTTTGTTTATCCATTAATCACTTGATGGACATTTGGATTGTTTACACTCAAACTATTCTGAATAATACTGCTATGACATTCGAGTGTAATTTTTGTGTGGATTTTTGTGTGCCTATCAGTAAAATGTCTGGGTCTTAAGGTAACTATGTTTAACTTTCTGAGGAACTGCCAAACTATTTTCCAAAGTGGCTGCATAAGTTTAAATTCCTGCCAGCAATGTATAAGTGTTCCAATTACTTTTTTTCTGCATTAACACTCGTGTCTTAGTTTGCTCCAGGGCTGCTGATGCAAAGTACCAGAAATGGGTTGGCTTTTATATTAGGGATTTATTTGGGGTAAAAGCTTACAGTTCTGAGGCTGTGAAATGTCCATATCAAGGCATCAGTAGAGATACTTTCTCACCAAAGTCTGCTACTGGTGATCCTGGTGTCCTGCTACTTGGTGAAGCAAGAAAGCAGGCGATCTATGCCTTCCCCTCAAGGCCCACCATGTCCTGGATTTCAGCTGTGGATGATCAGGTACATGGCAGGACTTGTCTCTAGCTTTGAGCTGCTTCATGGGCCCAGCCCCTCAGGAGCCTCTTTCCATGACTCTGCTCTGCTGATTTCAGACTCCTGGAACTCTCTCAGCTTCTTGGGGTTTCTCTCTTTTCTTGCAGTCCTCTCTTTCACATGGCAGAAACAAAAATGGTGGCTTCCTTTCTCTGTGTCTCTGTCTCTGTGTCTCTGTTTATATAAAGCTCCAGTAAGAGGGTGGAGACCCAACTTGAGTCGTGCCTCACTGACATAGTTCAATCAAAAGGGCTCCACACCCACGGGAATGGATTAGTTCAAGCACATAATATTTTTCTTTTTGGGATTCATAAAATAACATCAAACTGTCAAAACTTTTTATTCTTTTTTTTGTTTGTTTATATTCATCTTTATGGGTATGAACTTGTATTTCATTGTGGTTTTTGTTTTGCATTTCCTTAATGACTAATGATGTTGGGCATCTTTTCATGTGTTTGTTGGCCACTTTTACATTGCAGAAATGTCTATTGAAATTCTTTGCTTAGTTTTAAATGGCTCATCTGTCTTTTCGTTGTTGAATTGTACGTGTTCTTTATATATTCTGGATATAATTGTCTTATCATATATATGATTTGCAAATATTTTTTCCCATTCTGTGTTTTTTTCTTTTTGCTTTATTGACAGTGTCCTGTGAAGCACAAAATGTTTCATTTTGATGAAGTCCAATTTATATATTTTTCTTTTGTTGCCTTTACTTTTCATGTTATATTTAAAGAAACCATTGCCAAATCTAAGATCATGAAGACTTGCTTTTTTGTTTTCTCTTAAGAATTTTATAGTTCTCCTTCTTGCATTTAGCTTTATGATCCATTTGGAGTTAATGTTTGAATATGGTGTGTGTGATGGTTAGGCTAATGTGTCAACTTGACCACGTAACTGTGCCTAGTTGTTTGGTCAAGCAAGCACTGGCTAATTGTCATTCAAGGACAATTATGGGCTTTAGTCATCACTGATTACATCCACATCCATCAGGAATATTGCCATCAGCAATGAGTGAGGCTTTATCCAATCAGCTGAGTGCCTTAAAAGGGGAAGTGATTTTAGCATTCAGGAAGAGTTTCTCAGCTCTGGACAGCCAACTTTTCCTGGAAACTCATCAAGGACCTTCTTTAGACTTTCATCGGAGCCCCTGGTTTGCAGTGTCTCTACGGAACCTGGACTTGTTCATCCTCACAGTCATGTAAGAGAATCTTATAAATCTCATACTATTTATAGATATCTCCTGTTGATTCTGTTTCCCAAAAGAACCCTGAATAATACAATGTGATATTTGGGTTCAATTTAATTCCTATGCATATGGATATCCAGTTCTCCCATTTATTGAAAATCATTTGTTGAAAAGTCTATTCATTGCCCATTGAATTGCCTTGGTACCTTTGTGAAAATTGAACTTAAATGTAAGGGTTTGTTTCAGGCATCAAAATTCTATTCTGTTAGGCCAGCATCACAATTTTCTGGTTACTGTAGATTTGTAGTAAGTTTTGAAATCGGCAAGTGTGAGTCCTCCAACTTTGTTCTTTTTTCTAGATTATTGGGTTATTCTGGGTCAATTGCATCCATATAAATTTTAGGATTAGTTTGTCAATTTCTGAAAAGAAGGCAGCTGAGGTTTTGATAGTGATTGCAATGAACCTGCAGATCTGTTTGGAGAGCATTGTCATCTTAACAATATTAAATCTTTCAATCCATGAACATGTGATGCCCTTCCATTTAATTATTTCTTCTTTAATTTTTTCATTGATGTTTTGTTGTTTTCAGTGTACAAGCCTTGCCACCTTTTTGTTATGTGTATTCTTATTTTATTCCCTTGAGAGTATTGTAAATAGAATTGTTTTCTTAATTTCTTTTTTGAATTATGCATTTTTGTCATATCACAATTAATTTTTGTATATAGAATTTGTATCCTGCAGCCTTGCTGAACTCATTTATTAGTTTTCATATTTTTGTGGATTCCTCAGGGTTTTCTGAATTCAAGATTATGTCTTCTGTAAACTGGGATTGTTTACTTCTTCCTTTTCAATATGGATGCCTTTTATTTATTTTTCTTGTCTAAATGTCATATTTAGAAACTCTAGTACAATGTTGAGTAAAAGCATAAGAGTGGAAATCCTTGTCTTGTTCCTCATCTTCAGAGGAAAGCATTCAGTCTTTTACTATACAGTATAATGTTAGCTGTGGGTATTTTGTAGATGACCTTTATCTGGTTGAGGAACCTCCTTTGTGTTTGTTGAGGTTTTTCTGTTTTTCTGCTTTTGCTTTTGTTTTTTATCATGAAAGGGTATTGGATTAAGTCAAATGCTTTCTCTTCATCTCTCGAGATGGTCATGTACTTTTTGTTCTTTATTGTATTAATATGGCATATTAAACTTCACTGATTTTCAAATGTTGAACCAATTTTGCATTCTTCGGATAATTCCCAATTAGTCATGGTGAATAATCCATTTATATGCTGCTGGAATTGGTTTGCTAGTACTTTGTTGTTTTTGCATTTATATTCACAAAGGATATTGTTTTGAATTTTTCCTTTGTTGTGATGTCTTTGTTTTTTTTATCATCATAATATTGATCAAGTAGAATGAGTTGGAAAGTGTTCCCTCATCATTTATTTTTTTTGGAAGAATTTGTGAAAGATTGGTGTTAAATCTTCTAGGAATTTGGCCATTTCACTTATGCTATCTAATTTGCTAGCATACATTTTTTAAAAAAGGTTTATGATTTATTTCTTCTTGCCTCGTTGTTTGTGCTTGCTGTATCTGTTCATTGTGTGCTCATCTTCCTTTTTTCAGGAGGCACTGGGGACTGAACCCGGGACTTCCCATGTGGGAGGGAGGCACCTAATGGCTTAAGCCACCTCCACTGCCTGCTTTGTTGTGCCTCTCATAATGTTTTTCCTCCTTGTGTCTCTTGTTGCATCATCTTGTTGTGTCAGCTTGTCACATCAGCTCACTGTATTTCTGGTCATCTTTAGGAGGCACCGGGAACCTAACCCGGGACCTCCCATGTGGTAGGTGGGAGCTCAATCACTTGAGCCACATCCACTTCCCAGCATTCAGTTTTTTATAGTATTCCCTTATAGTACTTAAGAAAAGTTTTGTAAGGTTGGTTATGATGTCCTTTCTTTCATTCCTGATTTTAGCAAGTTTAATCTTCTCTCTTTTTTTCTTGTTCAGTCTAGCAAAAGTTTTGCCAATTTTTTTGATCTTTTCAAATACACAGATTTGATTTTGTTGATTTTTCTATTGGGTTTTCTAGTCTCTATTTACTTTGTTTTTTCTCTAACTTTATTATTTCCTTCCCTATGCTTGTTTTGGGTTTAGTCTGATCTTTTTCTAGTTTGTTAAGGTGGAAGGTTAAGTATTGATTTGAGCTCCTTCTTTTTTAATATAGGCATTATTAAATATGAATTTTTCCCGCAAGTTCTGCATTGGCTGCATTCATAAGTTTTAGTTAGGTTTATATTTGTTTTTGTTCATCTCAAGGTATTTTCTTATATGTATTGTGATTTCTTCTTTAACCCATTTGTTGTTTATGGGTGTGCTTAATTTCTATGTGTGAATTGCTCAAATTTTCTCCTATTTTTATCTCTAATTTCATTGCATTGTATTTGGAAAGCTTATTTTGTAGTATTTCAATCCTTTTATATTTATTGAGGTGTGGTTATGACTTAACATATAGAATGTCTCATGTGCATTGGAGAAGAATGTGTAGATTATTCTACAGATTTTTTTTTTAGGTCTAGTTGTTTCATAGTGTAGTTCATATCTCTATTTCCTTATGGATATTTTGTGTAGTTATCCTACCCATTATTGAAAATGGGGGATTGAAACCCCTATTTTGTTGAATTGTCCATTTCTCCATTCAATGATGTCATTTTTGCTTCATGTATTGTTGAGGCTTTTTTGTTAGGTGCATGTATGCATAAAATTGCTATGTCTCCCTGATGAATTGCTCTTTTTATTAGTATAAAATGTCCTTTTCCATAGTTATAATTTTTGTCTTAATGTCTATTTTGTCTGAGCGCTCTTATATACTGTTTGTATGATAAATCTTTTTCCATCCTTTTATTTTCAACATCTTTATATCTTTAAAACTAAAATGTGTAGCTTGTGGAAATCTTTTAGTTGCTTTTTCTTTTATCCATTTGGTGAATATCTTTTTTTTAATTGGAGTCCATTTGCATTAGTGTAATTACTGATAAGGTTGCATTTATGTCTGCCACTTTGCTACTTGTTTTCATTATGTCTTACATCTTGTTTGTTCCTCTATTCCTTCATTGTTACTATTTTTTGATAGATGTTTTAAAGTATATCATTTGAATTTTCTTATTGTTTCTTTTACTGCATATTTTTTAGTTATTTTGTTATTGGTTTCTCTGGGGATTACAATTAATATTTCAATCTTTAAAAACTTTGCTCCACTATAGCTCTATTTCCACCTCACCTTCTTTATGCTATTAATGTAATAGAAACAATATCATTGTACAGTATAGATTTTGGACATTTTAAAAAGTATTTTAAAAAGTTAATTTCCTCATCTGAAAAAATGGGGATAATAGTA
Source organism: Cabassous unicinctus (assembly GCA_029593785.1). NCBI lineage: Eukaryota > Metazoa > Chordata > Mammalia > Cingulata > Chlamyphoridae > Cabassous > Cabassous unicinctus. The sequence goes on along the minus strand of JAQZBX010016422.1, from coordinate 7,024 downwards.
GTTCTGATCTCAAAGAGTTACTGCCAGTACTAAATGATACATTAATGCTATACCAGCATGATACAGTCCCTGGTCCAATAAGAACTCAGTAAAAATGTTTTATAAAGTTGGTGAGGTATGCAGTTCTTTCAATTCCCTAAATGAAGGGAAACTCCTTGCTTAGCAGAGATTTTTTTTCTATTGTTGAAACAAACTTATTTTCACATTTTTCTTCAGGTTCTTGTCTTTTTGTGTTTTCTACATGTTGAGTCTAGACTGATCTCCTGGAACAATATAGATGAAATTTTCTACTCCTTCTACCTGGCATCCTTCATATGTTTCATAGAGCATAGTCTCCTCTAAACTTCTTCTCCTAATTACTAATAATATCCAGGTCATTAGCTCTTCTACAATGGGCATAGTTTCTGGACTTCTCTCTCTGTATTATGTGGTGCTTTGAGATTATTTATGAATTCCAAAAAAGAGATTATGTTTGTGGGCCAGTCTGTTCCTCTGGGTATGGTGCCCTTTGATTGTGTTAGATTCAGCTGAGATGCCTTTGGTTGGATTATGTTAAGGTTAGGGCTTTGATTCGACCATGTCATTAGGCCCACTTGGTTTGAGTCCCCACCCCTTTGTGGGCTATACATATGTACAGACACTCACTCAAGGAGAACACGGAAGCAGATGTGTGAGAAAAGAGAGAGAGCTCCATAGGCACCGCAGAGGCCCCGGGAAGAGAGATGAGCCATTCGCCTGAGAGTTTACTGCTGACCTTGTGAAGAGAACAGAGCAGCTGAGCCTGGAAAGAAATGAGCCCCTAGAAGATAAATGAGCCCTATGCCAGCCTACAGCTGCGATTGGAAGAAGCTGGACCCATGGAGCCTTAAGAGGGAAGAGGAAGACTGAACCCTAGCAGACATGGCCTGCGGTCGTGCTTCAAGACGTGGCAACAGAGTTTGGTATGGAAGTAACCTTGAGTTGGACTCTTTAAGGCCTTGTAACTGTAAGTTTTTGCCCCAAATAAATACCCTTTATAAAAATCAACGGATTTCTGGTACTTTGCATCAGCACACCTTTGGCTGAATAATACAATTATCACAGCTTTCAATATCTCCTATGAATATACAATATTACAAATCTGGTTTTAACAAGGACAATTAGAAGGTTCTCTAACAACTTATGAGATTTCGTGGCTATATAATCCCATAGATGACTATACTTAATGGTCACTTGATAGAGAATGCTTATTTTGTTTCCTTCAAAACTCTATATGCTTGTTCTTTGTCCCCCTTCATCCTATCATATTAGAAAACCCAGAAGACCCCAGTGAATATTGAAAATGTGTTTTGAGAATTTTGAGAGATAGTCATATTCCAGACATTCATATTAAACAAAAGTTCATGTCCCGTTAAGGTGTAAAATTTTTTAGCTACTTCCCCTCCCCTCATTGCAGAGATAACACGTGTTATTACTGTTTAAAAGTTATTCATATTTTCTTTTCTGTTTTTTAGATAGAAGACATACCACTTCAATTTCCTTTTTAGCTGTGGAAGATTACACTGAAAGTCTCCAATAATCTCTCCTTCACAACTAGATAAGAACTCCCTATCTTTCCTTCCACTTTTACCCTCTCTACCACACCTTCTCCATGGATTCTTGGAATCCTAGAATCCTGGAAATTCAACCAATAGTGGTTCTAGCTTCTTTTTCTTCACCTAGCCCTGAGTTCATAGAAACCCTAAAGGTCTCATGGTTTTATGAAAAGTAAAGTAGATGCTCCTAACAATCATACACATAGGACATAGTGAGAGAAGCCTGCAATTACCTTTACCAGATAGTGAATTTTTTCACCAGATCATAAAATAATTGAGACCAGGGACCATATATGAGACTCCAGAAGTTACATGAGTCTCTGGGATAAAAAGGATATTTTTTATATGCTTGTTACCTGAGCCAAGAATGAAGAGCTATGAATGAAAAGCAAAAAAGCTAGGAAATAAAAACAAATTTTAAAGCAAGAGTTAGAATTGGTTAAGAATAAGGGAAGGAATATGAGGGACAATCTTTTGTAAGATTGTAAGACAATAATTTAATTACCCTTGCTTTATTAAGTAGAGGCTAGAGTGGTTTAAAGGGAAAAATACAGGTTTTGTTGTTAAAAAGACTAAATTCCAGCCTTGTCATTGCCTAGCTATTTGACCAAGGACATAGTACACATTCACTGGGTAAAAATTATTATGAATAAAAAGAAATAATTATCATATTTCTAAACAAATACTGGTAGTCCTTGAATTTTAAAATCCCATGTAATAGAATTCCAAATTTATTTAAGTAGAGTTCACTAAAATCATTCTATGCCACAGTGTACCACTGCTTTATTCCAATATTAATAGTAATAATAAACAAAAAAATCCAACCAAACAAAAAACTGTACCCCTTCATATTCACCTCTCAATCTCTCTAAGCTTCCCCTGCCATAAATAGCTGCTATTTCATTTCCATCTCTCTAATTTATTTTGTAAAGTAATATTCTTAAGCATTTTAAAAAACTTTATTGATACATATTAATAAAGCATAAATCCATCCAAAGAGTATAATCAATGGTATTCAGAGTAATCACGTTTGTGCATTCATCACCCCCAGTCACTCCCAGACCACTTTTATCATTCCAATAATAATAATAAACAACAAACAAACAAACAAAACTCTTCACCTCTCAATCTCTCTATGCCTCGCCTGGCATACATAGCTGCTATTCTTTTTCCTTCTTTCTGGGATATTTTGTAAAAACAGGCTTATATATGCAATATCACCCCTATTTGTGTTTTACATGAGGTTTATACAGACCCATGTTACAGTTTTTAGCTTTCCTTCTAGTAATATACATGACCCTAGACTTTCCTTTTCAACCAATCATACCCATACAATGGCATTGCTGGTTACCAACACAATTGTATGCTTTAACCATTTCTATTCATTTCCAAAGATTTACAAACAACCTTTTTTAAACAATTCTGCTTTTTATAATTATGAGACAAGCATTTCAAATGAATACAGAACTTTGAGGCTAGTAGTCAGAATATAGCACCAACATAGCATTAGATCCTAGACCAAACTAAAGCAATTGTAAATATCACATATATATGTTTATGTATGCATATACACACACACACATAACATGTGAGGCAAAACTCCTAATATATTCAGCTGTGTAAATAGTTCATTACTCTAAATTAGAGACAATCTAGTTTCATGAGATGTAACACAGACAGAAATAGAATGTTGAATGGATTCAATAGTGCCTCCCAAAAAGATATGTTCAAGTTCTAACCCCTGTTCCCATAAAAATGAACTTATTTGGAAACAGAGTCTTTGAACATGTGATTACTTAAAATGAGGCCAAACTGGATTATGGTGGGTCATAGTCCAAAATGACAGGTCCTTATAAAAAGGAAATTTGGACACACCTACAGACACAGGGGAAAGCACTATGTGATGACTGAGGTAGAAAAAAGGATTGCTGGAAAACCAACAGAAGTTAGGAAGATGCAAGAAAGTATTCTTTTCTACAGATTTCAGGCTTTTAGTCTTCAAAATTGTGAGACAATAAATATCTATTGTTTTAAGACATCCAGCTTGTGGTACTTTGTTACAGCTGCCGTAGACAACTAAGAAAACAGGGTAGAGCAATACTAAGTACCTGGTGCTCTTTTTCTGGGTTTGCTTATTTGGGTAACAGAATCTTGACTCAGAAAGTTTGTATATTCCATTCAAAGTAGATATCTGGTAGTATTTATAAAAACTCTTTAGTTTGTGACTTTTTAAAGATAACAAAGGAAACCTACATTGTTTTTTGGGCTGAAGTCTAAATGTAAATAACAACTATAATTACTGTACCTTAGGGTTCTGACACAATTTCTAATTTATTTCATTAACAGACATGATAATTTTCTAAAATTTTATTTTGGTCTTGTTTGAATCCTGTTCTTTTTATTGATATACTTATGCATTCTGGTGTGTTCTTGTCCCACTCCCTTCTGTACTGCAATGTCACATTTGTATACCTGGGTTCTAATTCTCAGCCTATGCTAATAGACTCGTTCAAAGTTTAAGTATATTTTTTAATCACTGAATTGTTAGAAGTGATTGCTTTCTCCACTAAGATTTACAGAATTCGTGCTACATCTTTTATGTATTATCAAAGTGAATTTCTTCTCTTTGCTGTCATGACACCCTCTTTCTCTCTGCCCTGATAAGCAAAATCTTTTTTAAGTGCTTTATTCTGTGCTGCACTGCAACTAGGAGAGGTGATTTGAACATTTAATTGGAGGAAAATATCTTCTTGATTGGGATCCAAGCTGCAAATGCATTTCTTTCTTTTTCTCATAATTACTTATTTTGCTAGTATCATTAAATATCTTCTATACTAAATACAGCAGATCTGGGTTGCTTCTGTGAAAACATTTCATAACTAATATTGTGAAAGCTGTACTCACATTGAGTGAGTCACCATTAGATAGATTATGCTGCACTGCACCAACCCCCAAATCTCAGTGGCTTAAAATATTAAATGCTACCATCCATCCTTAACTGGCTGTGGGCTCTCCTCATTCTAATCACTCAGAGGCCTAGGCTGACATAAGATCCATTTCAGCATACTTTCATGATTATCAAGTTAAGAAGGAAACATGGTGAATTGCACACTGGCATTGTTTTAGTTTGCTAGAGGGCTGTCAATGAAAAGTACCAGAAACGTGTTGGCTTTTTAAAAGGGTATTTATTTGGGGTAAAAGCTTACAGTTCCAAGGCCATGACAAGTCCAAACTGAGACACCATCGGAGATGCCTTCTTACCAAAATCAGCTACTGTTGATCCTGGTGTGTCGCCACATGGTGAAGCAGAATGGCTGCCAACCTCTGTGGAGGTCTCCGCCTTCTCCTCCAGAGTTTACCATCTCTTGGAGCTCAGCTGTGAGCAAAAAGCCATAGGGCTAGTCTCCTTCTGGGCCTCCTATATCAGTCTCGGTTGTTCTGCTCGCCTCCCAAGTTCAGCTGTAAACTATCAAGCTAGTGGCTCATCGCTCCCTGGGGCCTTAGTTGTTTAGCCTCTCCTTTCTGTCACATAGCAGGATCTCTCTTCCCGTGTCTGGGTCCATTTATATCAGAACCAGCAAGGGGCAGAAACTCAACCTGACATAGGCCAATCAAAAGCCCTAAAGTGATCTAATCAAAGCCTCCTCAACGGAATTTAATGAAATCAAAGGGTATCACAACCAGAGGAATAGATTAGTTTACAAACATAATCTTTCTGTCTTTGGGATTCATAAAATAATGTCATACTACCACAGGCACTTAGTTTCCACTCCAAAGTATTGCATGCCACTTCTGATCCTTTTTCATTGACCAAAACCAGTCACATTACCACAGCCCACATGAAGGGGTAAGGAAGTAGGAGCCACCGTGTGTCCAGAAGTACAGCACAAATTGCAGTAAATTGCACAGCATATATCTAAACCTTACTAAGGGTAACAACATATTTAAGATCAATCAATTTTACTAATTAACTCAGTAATAATGACAAGACAGATCTTGATTGAAAATTCATCATGGCACAACCTATGCACCTCTTGAGTGAAAAGGACCTGATGAATTAGAGCCAAATAGCAACATGCCTCTTCAATGGCGTGCTGAAGTAGAGCACTGGCAAGCTGAAATAATAGTTTAAGGGTACAGTGATACACATTTTCAAATAAAATGCTATTTACTGTGGACTGCTGGTGAATAAACAGCAGATGGGCTGGCTTGTATACAGTTTTCCAAGGATGAATGGATCATTCTGAGAAAAGCTTTAAACTGTCCATATCACCAAAGGGAGAAGCTAAGGATCAAAAGGTGATGCAAAAACCTGATGGAGCAGACCATCACAGACCTGTTATGTGAGCAGAGGATATGGAATGACTCTGGTTGTGTCTCTTTACTCTTCAATGTTCACTAGCCCTGCCACAGTCATCATGAGCAGTGGCATGTTCTCAAAGGAGAAGGATCACAATTTAGAGAGAACACCCTTCTACGTGTTGTCAGAAGCACATATTTCTCATAATAATGAAATATTAGAAAATAGAATGTGAAATGCGTGTAACTTTAATTAAAATGCTTTCCTGTTGCTACTTCTTTAGTGAAACGTAAAATTAATAGCATTTTTTCTATTACTTTTAATGATCTTTGGACTCTTTCCAAACTATTTTTTTTTTGTACTCACTGATGATGTATCAGATTAGACTTGCTAAAGTAAAAATGTTTACATTTTCTGAGGAGCCTCATGCTTCCCTCAATATTGAATGTGACATACTTGCCTTGTAATATATTCAGGTGCAATTGAATTCTAACTTGAAATGTGTTTATTTTTACATTCATTACACAAGCTTTAAAGGAAATTTGACATCCAAATGAGTACATTTTCATTTCTCTAAGATGGAAGAAAAGTATTCCTGAAAAATATGTTGTCTTCTGCTTGATTTGAAATCACATCTTTCAGATGATCAAATTACATTAAGTTCATATTATCAGTGAACCTGTTTTAAAAACTGGCATTTGGATTTTGCTTGGAATTGATACTTACTAATTTATTTATTTGCCGATTATGACTTTTACAGGAAATTAAGTGTTTATAGAAACAGGGTGTTTTTTTTTTTTTGTTTTTTTTTAATTAATTAATTTATTTATTTATCCCCCACTTGCTGCTTGTGTTTGCTGTGTCCATTCACTGTATGATTTTTCTGTGTCTGCCTATCTCCCCCTTGCTGTGAGGTCCTGCTGCATCAGCCCACTGCGCCCGTGCGGGCCAGCCTGCCCTCACAAGGAGGCCCCGGGAAGCAAACCCGGGGCCTCCCACATGGTAAACGGAGCTCTATCCATTGAGCCACACCCGCTTCCCTTTTTTCTACTCTTATACTTGATAGATAGTTGGGCTGAATACAAAAATCTAATTTGCAAATTTTTTTTTCCTCATAATTTTGAAAACATGATTCCATTGAGTTCTAACA
>JAQZBX010016421.1:0-27418 GCA_029593785.1 Cabassous unicinctus | reverse complement strand
CTAATCTAATTCTCTCTCAATTTATTTATATTTACATTTTATATAAATGGAATCATATAATATGTAGTACTTTGAATCTGTTTTTTTTCCACTTACCATAATGTGCTTTTTTAATCATTGTCATTTTCTTTTGAATTAGAGAGGTTGTAGGTTTACAGAAAAGTCATAAAAAATACAATGTTCCCATATACCCACCTATTTGCATTAGTGTGGTACCTTTGTTACAAGTGATGAAAGAATATTAATATACCACTGTTAAAAATACATACACTATATAGTTTACATTAGGTGTTTTTTCCCCCATATAGCACCCTATTGTAATAGTGACATACATTTGTTGTAATTCATGGAAGAACATTTTTTTATATTTCTACTATTAACCACAGTCCATCATTCACAACAGGGTTCACTGTGTTATACAAGTGCCAGGTGGCCTGAATGCTTCTTTAGGACAGGGATTGCGTCAGAGTTGCCTTGGTATCCCCAAGCCTAGCACAAAGCATCTGGCACATAGTAGGTACTCAGTACTTATTTGGTAAATGAATGATTCCAAATCCCATATTCCAAATGTTTACATATTGGGCAATCTTCATTGAACAGCCTTAACTAAATTTGACCTTTTTGACAACTGAAGAGGAGAAAAGTAGAGGTGAAGCTCTGACAATTTTGAAGGGACATATTGCATAATTCCTATGTGGACTAGGAAGCCCATTTCAACTTGGAGCATTCTATTTCATATAAGAATTTTTTTTTTAAGTTTTATTTGTGTGTGTTATTTTTGTCTCCGAGAGAGGGGTATGTATATGTGTTTGTGTGTGAATATGTAAATAAGTGTTTATATATACATGAACATATAATTCTGAGGCATACATTTGATAAAATCATTTTTATGTGGGGAATATTATTAAAATATTATCAGTTCTGCAATTTCTTTTCCCCAAAAGCCAGTTGAAGCCACAAAATATTTTACACTAGATTGACTGATAGGATGAATAGATCTGTATATCTCAGATTTCTGCTGATGAGAGGTTTGCAGTTTTCTTTACAAATTTTTATAATTTTTTGTGCAGATGAAAATTACACTATTCCTTCTATAAATGTAAAAAAAAAATTTTCCCAGAATTTCTGAAAAACATTTTATTTTTTCATCAATGTCTAAATCCAGTGAAAGGACAAACATGAAACTTTCCATAATTGAACTTCTCTTGCCATTTCTCCTCCATTTTTATTTTTAAACAGGTGAGAAACCTCATAGATGTCACTTATGTCCATTTGCATCTGCTTATGAGCGTCATCTGGAAGCCCATATGCGTTCCCATACTGGAGAAAAACCATATAAATGTGAATTATGTTCCTTCCGCTGCAGTGATCGAAGTAACCTGTCCCATCATCGAAGACGCAAGCATAAAATGGTACCAATTAAAGGTACTAGGTCTTCCTTAAGCAGCAAGAAAATGTGGGGGGTTTTACAGAAGAAAACAAGCAATCTGGGGTATAGCAGAAGAGCACTAATCAACTTGAGTCCACCTTCCATGGTGGTTCAGAAACCAGACTACCTTAATGATTTTACCCATGAAATCCCAAATATTCAGACGGACTCCTTTGAAAGTATGGGGAAAACCACACCAACTGGTGGCCTACCAAGGGACCCCCAAGAACTCATGGTTGACAACCCTTTAAATCAGCTCTCAACATTAGCAGGACAGTTGTCCAGTTTGCCGCCTGAAAACCAAAACCCTGCATCCCCTGATGTAGTTCCCTGCCCTGATGAAAAACCTTTCATGCTTCAGCAGTCCTCAGCCCAAGCAGTAGTTTCTGCCGTGTCAGCAAATATTCCTCAGAGCTCCTCTCCCACAAGCCCCGAACCTCGGCCATCACATAGTCAAAGGAACTATAGTCCAGTGGCAGGTCCGAGTAGTGAACCAAGTGCCCACACAAGTACCCCTAGCTTAGGAAATAGCCAGCCAAGCACTCCAGCCCCCACCCTGCCGGTCCAGGATCCTCAACTTCTGCACCACTGCCAGCACTGTGACATGTATTTTGCAGACAATATCCTTTACACTATTCATATGGGATGTCATGGGTATGAAAATCCTTTTCAGTGTAATATATGTGGATGCAAATGTAAAAACAAGTATGATTTTGCCTGTCATTTTGCAAGAGGGCAACATAACCAACACTGATTGAAAAGTAATCACATTGTGCTTATTTGTTTTTACCTTTCTGGGCTTTGTGGGTTGTTTTTGTTTGTTTTGTTCATCCCTATTATGGCACCTCCTAATTTAAAATTTTTATATTTCTAGAATATAAATTTGACAGTGCAAACAAAACATTGCTTTTTTTTTTCCATCAAAATTTGGTCAAGGTTATTTATGTGTTAGAACAGTCAGGCAGATTGGCATCTGTTTTTTCTTTCATCTAGACATGTGAGAATTGGAATTCAAGACTAATCTTATAGGTGTTCATTTAAATTTCCCTCTTTTATGGTCCATAAAAACTTCAAGGCTTATCTGTACTCTTAATATATCATTATATTCATTGCTGGTAGATGTTATTTCTGCCACAGTCTGAATGATGGAATAGATTATTTCCTCTTATAAAATCTGTTACCACTTATTTCAGTGTTTAATAGGGGAACTGGTTTTAAATTTGCTGTTAATTGAAATACTATTTAATTCAAATGTTTTAAGTTGAAGCAATAGTTTCATTTCAGCTGATAAAAGTGAAGCTACTTCAGTGTAGTAAATCTGTTTTCTACAAGGGAAAATATAAAGCAATTAATTTTTTAAATGAAAGTTATAAAAATATGAAGTGAGAGTTTGAAAAGAAATGAAACCCAAGACTTTACGTTGAAAATGTTTTGTGTTTTTCCTTTGTAACAGAAGAAATTGGAGTTTAATGTTTAATCTGTTTATTCCATTTCTGGTTTCAACATACATCAGCTTTCAGTTGGTTTCTTTTGATTATACTTCCAGTTCATTAAAAAAAAAAAAAAACACCCACAGGTAAATAATGAGAGCACTAGCAATGCCAGAGGATTATCTATGAAGATGCCTTTTTTTCTTTTAACTTGAACCATTCACTTGAATCCTTTATTCTGATGGTATTAGCATCAGGGGAGATTGGTAACCATCTGAGAATCTTGTTATTCTTCCTATTCCTTTGATGACCAAAGAGTTACAGTGGAATGTCATCCATCTTCTTAGTCACAGGAATTGCAGTCCTTCAAAAAATCTTTGAAGTTTTCTTTTCCTGCCTTCTATCTATTTTCTGTCCACAATTTCCAAGAAAAGGTGAGTACAGAAACACATGGAAAAATGTGATGGTGAACTTAAATTTACAAAAACAAGAGCAAGAATTCAAAATGGATTTTGGTTTCCTCTTCAGAATTGGCCATTTTTAATATTTTCTGTGAATTCAAATTGTAATGCTCATTTGCAGTTTCACTAATCTTCATGTATAGTTTTAAAAAAAAAAAAACTATATGGCAACTGTGATTGAATTGTCAGCTTAGGAGGAAAGGATAAGGTGTGAAAATGGATGCAAAATGCATTTAAACTTGATATTTAATTTGTTTACAAAAATAAGACTTTCTAAATAAATCTAGAGTAATTCATTTTAAACAGGAGGGTATTGTTTTTTATATTGTGTAATAATTAGCTTACTCTGAAAAAAGCTTGGTCAAACAATAAAATATATTGTTATTAACTGTTGGTTTCTGTGTACTTTGCAAAAATGTTTTTACTGTGGTTCAAGTCTTAAAAATGTGACTAATTGGCTTCTTAAAGAGAATATCCTATTAAGCATTCTTAACAGGATTGCTACCCCAGGTGCCAATTTACTGGATCTTCTGCCCTCCCTTCCAAATGCTAGAAAGCCATTAAAATGAGTTCTTGTGGTTAAGTGTCCAATCTAAATTAATCTTAGCTGCATAGTTTGAAGAACATAAGCATCAAGGACAGTTTCTCCATAACTGTAATTCCTCCTTGTCAAATCTGAGGGTTTAGGCTTGTACATCTAAAATTCTACAATTCTCTTTTCACTCTGTTGCTTAACTTGCTCACTGCTTAGCTCAATTTTAGAGCGGCCATCTCCAAATGTATAACTTGGCTCCAGTATTTATTGCCCAAAAGAAATAGGTTGCTTTCAATTGGAAACCTTTGAGATGATTTTTTTCTTCTGTTTTATTCTTCAACTAAAAAGCAATACTGCACAATAGAAAGAACAGTATAGTTTAATGAACATTTTCATTAAGCAACTACGAAAAACTGTTAAAACCAGCTTACTCATTGTATTTTCTGGGTCAAAAAGTGACAAATACATTTTTTTCAGACAAGTAAAGATGGATGTTTTGAAGGTGCATTTTAATTTAAACATGTTTAATTTTAACATTAACATATCTTTATGAAAAGATAGTTTTTAATTAAAAACTAGAATGTATCTTTTTAATTTTCCTATGAATTAAAATAAAGAGCACAATTGGTATTCCAAAGCTGTCAATGCTTGAAAGCTACAATTCTAAATGCACTAAAAATTTTGAAGCAAATCTACCTTAGAAACTCTTTTCATATTATATTTTTTAAAAAGATTTACGATCTTATTTAAATTCGAGTTATATTCTGTATTTGGAAAGATATATCTTCCTTTAAGTACTGAATGTTTCTTCCATTTTATTTTTAATAAAATATTTTATAGAAATTTGTTGGGAAAAATTTAACATGCACTATTTATAGTACTTTGCCATTAACAAGCAATGTTCTGAAACTAAATTTATTTTTGTTTAGTGGGCATAAGTTTAGATTTTTTAAATTGGTAGATGATTTATCTCCACTAATATTTTTTTAAGAAACTGTGAAGATTTTAACAGGGAATAATTTTATTTCAGATTTTTACTAATATAGTGTTTAGTTACAGCTTTCTGAAATTCAAGTAAAGACTAGACTTTTATTTTGAAAAAATTCCACTGGATATTTTCCAGTGCTATTTCATTTTAGAAATAAGTGTTTAGCCATTCATTTGCAGAATTGTTTGACAAAGGGAATATTACTAAACTATGTTCAGAGATAAACCTAATTTTAAGTTCTAGAGAAATATTTATCAAATGGCTGTATTATTAAAAATAAATTCCCTCCTAAGGACTTTTTCATTAAATACTCTTAGAGGTTATATGCTTCCTACAACTTGTTTCTGTTAATATGTACTTTGATATAAAGCACATATTTTGTATGCAAAACATAAAATTTTGAGTTACAGCTGCAAAATACATTATATTGTTTAGGGATTTCAGAAAGCATTTTAATGCTGAAATAACTATGTCTAATATGTAGTTCATGTTGTGAAGCTCTGCTTTTGTAATATATGAATAAAAAAATAACACTTTCTAATGACCTCGATTTTTCTTTTTTGAAAATTAGAATCAAATTAGTTTCTTAGTTACTCTGGAATGTCAAATATTAATAACAGAAAAAGGTTTTATGGCTACACTGGTTTGAATTTCTAGACTGGCTTACTCATGAGTTAAAAACAAAAACAGCTCCATAGATACATATGTCTTCCTCCTTGTTTCCTCTCAAGACGCATTTCACCTGGCTCCTGTCCCCTTAGCCCTACTGTGAAGTATCTGGCATGTAATGAGGAAGGCTGCCTCTAATGCCTATTTATCCATGTCATATCTGATGAATGACAAATAACTTCTTTTACGACAAATGGATCTTAGGATGGACTGATTCTTTTCAATATTGGCCTTGAAAACATCCAGTAATAAAAAACTGTTGTTTTAATTAGAGTGCAAAAGCTTACCAAAATCAGACACTAACTGGAAGTTCAGAAATTTTAATGCTACTTAGAAAAATACTTCTGTACAATGTTATCTTTCTCAAAATGAAAAAATGAAATGACATCTGCTATGTCAATGGTTCCTTGAAAGCACGGATACTTTTTATTGTTGCCTTGTCTTAGATCTTCAAGAAACTCTGCTTTGAGCTTGTTCAGTTCTTCTGCTAGAAGCTTCAAGTTATAAGGAAGCACATGTTCTTCTAAAATAAAAATATAGTCTCAAATTATTTGTGTTAATTAAATCAATCAGGGCTGTCTAATGACATCAGGAAATCTATCAAATGTGATTACTTCAGACAAACAAATCAGATTCTTCTATAAAGAATTCCAACTGAGTTGATATAATATAGACAAAAGGCCCCATTAACCTGATAGAAGCAACTCATCAAACAATTCAAAGAATTGAAATAACTTGCTATGAAATGCCAGAGCAGAAAAGACAAATCTGAAAGGGATTTTTGTTGTTGACAAAAGGATAAGTTGACTTATTATCTTATTGAACTAATAGGCAAAAAAGCAGAAATGTAAAGTGATCATTTGGTTTTGAAATTGTAATACCTAGAACAGTGTTGTCCAATAGACCTTTTTATGATGATGGAAATGTTCTGTAGCCACTCTACTCAATTCAGCAGCTTGTGTGACTCAGGAATTGAATTTCCCATTTTATTTAAGCACTGATCTAGAAGCTAGTACCCTACCAAAACCATATAGATTTTTTTTTTTTAATGGATGAGAAGTGAGACATGAGAGATTTGGGGCATAAAACCATTCATTTTATAGACGGAACTGAAGAAAGGCAATCAGTTGACTGAAAAGCCTTGGAACTATTTTGTTTTTATTCTAATAATGCTGCCATTTCTGTTCCATTCCTCTATCCAGTGTTTTTCAGGCTTTGGATTGTGACCTGTGAGTTGCAACCAGTGGTTTTCTGAATCAGTCAAATGGCACACAGTTAATTAAACGTGTGAAAATTTTCTTCTGCTCGTGTGTGTGTGTGTGTGTGTGTGTGTGTGTGTGTGTGTGTGTGTACTGGGTTAGAGAGTGCGTTACAATATAAAATCTATTATGGATTGAGGTTTTAAAAAAAGTTGAAAAACAATATGGTTAGTATATAGTTTCTTCCATTGTCCTAAGCTTTTGTAAAAGGGTTAAGTAAACGCTGGTGATGCAGGGGTGCCTAATAGAGCAGACTGGAATTGGATTTAACTCAGAACCCAGGTTGCCAAGAATTTTTAGTAGCTGTCCAGCCCTGGGCCAGTGACCTGATCCTCTTAATCCTGCATTTCCCCATCTACAAAGCAAAACAAATTATACCTAACTTTAGGGTTGTAAAGATTAGAAACAATATAAAGTATTGGAAAAAATAAATAAAAATTGGCATATAAAAGGAACAAATACATGGTAGCTATTGTTTTTAAATAAAATTTTAATATACCAAATAGTTCAAAATATTGAAAACCTAAAGAATTATAAAACTAATTACCATATATTTCAACTCTTACATAAATTCAGATTTAAAATACACTGTTCAAACTCTGCTGATACTTGCATGACCTGGTCCCTGACTATCTCTCCCCCTTCCTTATTTCACCCTAGGCTCAATGGCTTCTTTTCTATTATAGAACATACCAAACAACTTTACCTCTGGGCTTTTGTGCTTGATGTGTCCACTGCCTGGAATGTTCTTCCAGCTATCTGCATGGCTTGCTACCCTTCATTCACTTCTCTGTGTAAATATCATCTCTTCTGAGAAGGCTTCCTGATTATGCCTTTAAAAATATATCCTCCCAACACTCTATATTGCCTATCTTTATTTTTCTTTTGAGCACTGGCATATATTCATATATATTTTCTGTCTGTCTGTCTCCCCATTAGAATGTTCTGCTCCCTGCCAGAGCAGAGAGTAGCCACTCAAAAATGTATTATATGGGTGGGTGGATGAATGAATGAATGAATATCCATTTTTACAGGTAGAGTTTTAGTTATATGTAATGAATTATATATTGAAAATGAAAACATGATTTATTTTTTAAAGATTTATTTATTTATTTATTTATTTATTTATTTATCCCCCCCTTGCTGCTTGTGTTCGCTGTGTCCATTCGCTGTGTGTTTTTTCCGTGTCTGCTTATCTCCCCCTTGCTGTGAGGTCCTGCTGCATCAGCCCACTGCGCCGCGCGGGCCGGCCTGCCCTCACAAGGAGGCCCCGGGAAGCGAACCCGGGGCCTCCCATATGGTAAACGGGAGCTCTATCGATTGAGCCACACCTGCCTCCCAAACATTATGATTTAAACTTTATTACTGAAGTTAACAAAACTTACCCGAGTGTCCAGAGAGTAAGATTAGCAGTAGAGAATCAGTATCATGTCAACTAAACCACACATGACTACCCAACATACCTTTTGCTTCCTTCATTGTTTGAGAGAGAATTCTTCGGAGTGTCTGATCAGCTTGATGAAGAATGTTGGTTGAACAAATAATTCTATCTGTTTCCTATGCAATACAGACATTGTTGGGACAGTTTTGTAAAGGAACAGCTAATGTGTAGGTAATCCTTATATGAAGGGACTAAAAGAAAAGTTAAAATGGCTTTTCTTTTCCAGTTACTCTTTCCTAGGAGAGGATCCTAATGAAACAAGTCCAGTTGTAAACTGAGTCCCAGCTAGGCAGTGGTGTGCTAGTAAATGTTTACTAACATACTCTCCAGAAAAACAAAAACAGCAAAACCTCTTTGTGGTGTTTGCCAATTTCTGTGGTATTTATACTCCCATCCTGACCCATTTTAAGCTACCAAAGTGATGCCAACTGACTCCCAACATTTCTGAAAATCTAACATTCCGCTCTGGCCAGCCAGCATGAGTTGCCATAACACACCATTGAATCCAGGAGTCAAAGGCTGAATGGTGGCAAAACACCAAGCCAATAACAAGGCATCTTTCACATTTACTGTTAACACCAAGTTCAAAAATATCTCATGAAAAGTTATTCCCTTCTCAAAAATAAATTGGTACAACTTACCTTTTGTTGCATATTGTCCTCAACATATATTACTGGGTTTTCCAAAGCAGTAAATAATAAATCAGTCACTTCCAGGCTGTAAGAGAAAATGGGATAAAATAAAACAAAATTTTTATACCAAACACTTCTATAAAAGAACTTGTATTTATGAATACTAAACTGAATTCTACAGGAATAAAACTTGTAATCCAAGATACTAAGTACAACAGGATAAAAAAAAAAAAGCCTAAACCAAATAGTTTGGAAGTTACCT
This sequence comes from Cabassous unicinctus, assembly GCA_029593785.1. Taxonomy (NCBI): domain Eukaryota; kingdom Metazoa; phylum Chordata; class Mammalia; order Cingulata; family Chlamyphoridae; genus Cabassous; species Cabassous unicinctus. The sequence continues at coordinate 18,312 of JAQZBX010016421.1, read as the reverse complement.
TCCACTAGTAAAATCCAAATGTAGAAGCTCAAAACAAATTATTGCCAAAAAAAATCCCCTCATTTGAAAAGTATTACTTTCCTAAGACATTTCAAAAAGCTTTAAAAGTTATTTTATCTCTTCCCCCATTAAGTGCTGAATTGTAGGCTACTAGACTTCTATTTTATTCCCTAAAGAAAGATGCTTAGTCTTTCTTATTTACTGTATATGGATTTGCAAAGTTTTTCGCTGGGCAAGGGTTCATGGAAGGATGAGGTGGACTTTATTCATACATTTAACAAATATTTATCGAGCATCTTCTTATATGTAAAATACTGTGTAATTATATATGTGAAACTGTGTCAAGCTGAGGGTGTAGCAAGATCCCTCCCTTCTCCAAGCCTGATGATGTGATGGAGAGAGACAGATAATAAATTAAGTGAAAAATAATTTCAGACACTGCTAAGTGAGTGAAGACAATAAAGTGAGGATGTATCAGGAGAGGACTGTGGGAAGATGGTGGAGTAGGAAGCTCCACACCCCCAAGGTTCAGCCCTACACCAAAATAACTATTGTACTTGCAGAAACTGTTGAATCAACTTTGAAACTCCAGTCTAGAGGAGGGTTTCTTCTATTTTTTTTTAAAGATTTATTTTATTTATTCCCCACCCCCGTTGCTGCTTGCGCTTGCTGCCTGCTCTCTGTGTCCATTCGCTGTGCGTTCTTCTGTGTCTGCTTGTCTTCTCTTCAGGAGGCACCGGGTATTGATCCTGGGACCTTCCAACGTGGGAGAGAGGCACTCAAATAACTTGAGCCACCTCAGAAGAGCAGGGATTCTTAAGATTTCAGGGGGTTGTGAGCTTGAATGAAAATTCGAAAAAACATTATTCTTGTGGGGACGTGTTGGTGCAGGTGTGATATATTTATTAAATAATACACAGTGTAGTGTGGACTTAGTATGATATTTATTCTGATGTAGTGTGTTCCGAGTGCAGTGGATAAATGCCTGCAAAAAGATTGGCAAGGATGGTGGAGATGGTTTTATGACGCCGTGGGAAAACTCGAATTTCTAAATGTTTGCCGAAAATGACCGTTTGAACAGATATTGAACCGTGTTAGGTTATCAGGTATTGAAATTATGGGAAAGTTGTGAAACGTAATTTTGAATAATCCTAAAATTTAAAGACATGCCAATGTTGACTGTCATAATACTATCTGCCGCTACATTCTGAGAAGTGAAGCAGGCTAGATAGGGAATCAATAGATGGATTGGAACCTGGCAAGAAATCCACGTGGACATCGGTACCCCCAAGATGGCTGCTAGAAGACCCTCATGCGATTCTCCCATTTGGAATAAGATTTTTTCCGGAAACCAGGAGAAGCCCCAGACATTCTTCAGGGGCCTTATCCTTGGGCCCTCCTGGGGAATTGATGGGTGGGGCAATCAATCAAAACAGCAAACAGCTGGAACTCCTCCCATGCCATTAGCAAGGGGGTGGAATAATTAATGGTTTAAAAAGCAAGCGTAAAGGCTAATTCACACTCTTGCCTTTCAACCCGTTCCTGCCTTTTGCTCCCTGCTCTCACCGTGTCCGCCTGCATGGATAACATGCAAGTAAAACCTGGGCATTTATAATCTATAGTGGGAAATTGTAGTCTATAAATCGGTCCTCTTTATCACTCTTCAGCCCCTTCCTCTCTGGGACCTATGATCTGTTATTTTCTCCCATTTCTCCTCCCTCCCTACCTTAATAAATTACTGGCCTAACTAACCCAACATACTCTTGAAATTCATTTCTTGTAGCTTAGTTAAGAACCTAGACAAAATCCGGTTACAGAAGGGGTCCGTGGAACAAAAAAAGCTAACCCCTGGTCTAGAGGAACACTATGCAGCATCCAGGGAGGGGCAGGAAGAAGAGGCTGGGAAATTGTGGTAAATACAGATGCGTTCCACCCTCCCTGCCGTGGCTGCCATCCCCCAGCTCCCATCCTCATAGCCAGCAGTAGTGGTGACTGCAGCTAGGACTCCTGGCCCACCTTGCTAGTCCTCCAATCTCCAGAGGTGTGTGGTCTGATTACTGATATCTGCTTTTGATCAGCAACTTCTGATCACTGGGGGCCAGCCATTGTTCCAACTCTTTTTAGGCAAAGGTGGTAGAGGAATCTTAAACACTATAACCTTCCTCAAAACTACAGAAAACAATTAAAGAGCTGCATTAATATGGCAGGTCCTGAATCAAGAAACAACAGCTTCAAAGGCCATAGGAGTTGGCCCCTCCCTGACCCTCTACACAATGCAGGGTGGAGCCAGCTTGTGCTCCCATTGTGGGTCCCTGTCTTGGTTCCAGAGGGAGCAGAGTGGAACTGTTTGCCAGTGTATGCTAGTGCCAATCTACCGACAGCAAGTCTGAGGGACTGTGCTGGGGCACTTGTCTCAGACTCACCCTCCCAGACTTTGTTGTGAGGGCAGAGAAGTGGCTTCATACAGCTGGGGCAATGTGACAAACACTTAAGATGAAGTGGCCTGGGGCAAAGGACTACCTGCAGTAAGTCACACAAGAGAGCACCCAGGAGGGGGTGAAAATTTATTTTACAGGGAGTAGAGGAGGCATTCATTTGAACTCCTGTAAACTATAAAGGGGGAAATCCTAAGGCCACTGCAAGCACAAGCCCAGGAAAAGATGCAGGCTCTGCACCTCCTTACACTCAGATAAGACAGAAAGGACCCTGCACTTCCTATTTCCTGTGGGCTGATCTTGATAGGAAAGCTAAGCTCTGAAGGAGACCACCAGCCAAAGCAGAGCCAATTTGCAAAGACTGAATGGTGCTTTTGTTTTGGTTTTGATTAGCTCCTGACATTCAAGAAAATGAACCGGACAAGATGGCTCCTGGAAATTTTACCAAGCGTTTCAAGAATTAATACCAATCTTGCTCAATCTCTTCTGAAAAACTGAAGAGGAGGGAACACTCCCTAATTCACTTATGAGGCCCACATCACCCTCATACCAAAGCCAGATAAAGGTAACACAAGAAAGGAAAATTACAGACCAATATCCCTTATAAACATGATGCAAAAATCCTTAATAAAATAGCAAACTGAATCCAACAGCACTTTAAAAGAATTATACACCATGATCAAGTGGGGATTTATTTCAGGTATACAAGGGTGGTTAAACATAAGAAAATCAATTAATGTAATATACCACATTAACAGAACAAAGGAAAAAAACACAATACATGATCATCTCAATCAATGCAGAAAAGGCATTTGACAAAGTCCAATATGGCTTCTTGATAAAAAGACTTAGAAAGGAAAGTTCTCAACGTGATAAAGGGCATACGTGAAAAACTCACGGCAAACATCATACTAAATGGTGAAAGACTGAACGCTCTCCATCTAAGATCAGGAACAAGACAAGGATGCCCATTGTCACCACTGTTATTCAACATAGTACTGGAAGTTCTAGCCTGAGCAATTAGGCAAGAAAAGAAATAAAAGTCATCCAAATTTGAAAGGCATTCCTAATTCCAAATTAAGAGTAAAACTTTCCCTATTTGCAGATGACATGATCCTATATACAGAAAATTCTGAAAAATCCACAAAAAAGCCACTAGAGCTAATAAATGAATTCAACTAAGTGGTGGGGTACAAGATAAGCACCCCAAAATCAGCAGTGCTTTTACACACCAGTAATGAACAATCAGAAGAAATCACTGAAAAATTCCATTTATAATAGCAATTAAAAGACTCAAATATCTAGGAATGAATCTAACCCAGAATGTAAAGGACTTGTATGCAGAAAATTATAAAACATTATTAAAAACACACTGCTTTAAAAAAAAAAATTATGAAAAGGTGACCTAAACAAAAGAAAGGACATTCTGTGTTCACGGATTGGAAGCCTAAATATTGTTAAGATGTCAGTTCTACCCAAAGCAATTTACAGATTCATTGCAATCCCAATCAAAATTCCAATAGATTTCTTTGGAGGAATGGAAAAGCTGTTCATCAAATTTATATGTAAGGGTAAGGGAACCTGAATAGCCAGTCATCTTGTAAAAAGAATAATGAAGTTGGAGGACTCACTTCCAGATTTTAAAACTTTCACAAAGCCACAGTAATCAAAACAGCATGGTACTGGCACAAGGACAGACATATAGACCAATGAAATAGAACTGAGAGCTCAGAAATCAACCCTCACATTTATGACCAATTGATTTTGACAAGGGTACCAAGTCCACTCAATTGTGAAAGAATAGTCTCTTCAACAAATGGTGCTGGGAAAACTGGATTTCATATGCAAAAGAATGAAGGTGGACACCTACTTCACACCGTACACAAAAATCAATCAAAATAGATCAAAGATCTAAATGAAAGAGCCAGAACCATAAAACTCCTAGAAAAAAAGACAGGGGAGCATCTTCAGGACCTTGTGTTAGGCAACAGTTTCTTAGACTTTACACTCAAAGCACAAGCAACAAAAGAAAAAATAGATGAATGGGACCTCATCAAAATTAAAAATTTTTGTGCCTCAATGGACTTCATAATGAAAGTAAAATAATAACCTACACAATGGGAGAAAATATTTGGAAACCACATATCTGAGAAGGGTTTAATATCCAGAATATATAAAGAAATCTTTTAATTCAACAATTAAAAGACAACCCTATTTAAAAATGGACAAAAGACATGAATAGATATTTCTCCAAAAAAGAGAAAAAAATGGCCAAAAACTGCATGAAAAGGTGCTCACCATGATTAGCCATTAGGGAAATACAAGTAAAAAAACACAAAGGAGATACCATTTCACACCCACTATAATGGCTATTTTAAAAATGGAAAATTACATGTGTTGGAGAGAATATAGAGAAACAGGAACACTCATTCATTGCTGGTAGAAATGTAAAATGGTGCAGCTGCTATGGAAGAAAATTTGGCAGTTCCTCAGAAAGTTAAATATAAAATTACCATTTTACCCAGCAATCCCACTTCTAGGTTTATACCCCCAAAAAATTGAAAGCAGGGGCTCGAACACATATTTGCACACCAATGTTAACAGCGGCATTATTCACAATTGCCAAAAGGCAGAAGCCACCCCAGTGCCCATCAATCAATGGATGGATAAACAAAATGTGGCATATACACACAATGGAATATTATTCAGTCCTGAAAAGAAATGAAGTTCTGATACATGCAGCAACATGGATGAACCTTGAAGACACGCTGAGTGAAGTAAGCCAAATAGAAAACAAGAAATACTGTATGATCTCAGTGATATGAAATAATTAGAATAAGCAAATTCATTGAGTCAGACCCTAGAATATAGGTTATTACCAGGGGATGGGGTGGGGGTAAGGAATGGGGATTTAATGCTAAAATTGCACAGAGTTTCTACTTGACTTGATGGAAACGTTTTGGTTATGGATGGTGGTAACAGTAGCACAACAATGTAAACTTAAGTGACAGCATTTAATTATATATGTGCATGTTTAAGTGGGGTTAAAAGGGGGAAATTTAGGTTATATAAAGGTTACTAGCATAAAAATTTTAAAAAATAATATACAACACAGTGAATCCTAATGTAAACCATGGACTATAGTTAGCAGTACAATTATAAAAATGTTCTTTCATCAATTTTAACAAATGTATTACACTAATACAAAGTGTTAATAATAGGGTGATACATGGGAAAAAATGTGCCAAATCAGAAATTATATTTTTTTACACCCAAAGTCAATTTAATAAACATGTCAATATTTTCACCTAACAAGCATAAATTGTGGGCAGGGCAGAGGAGACAGCAAATGCAAAGGGCCTGAGGCAAAAGCAAGCTTCTTGTGTTCAGAGAACAGAGACAGCCTGTCTGGCTGAAAAGTAAGAGTTCAGGGGGAGTGGTAGGGTAGGAGGCTGGAGAGTTAATTGGAGTTAGAGCACATAAGGAGTTTATTTTACTCAACAGTGCAGAAAGTTTCACTGAAAAATTTTAGCCAGTGAGCTCAATGAGTTAAATATCAACCTCAATGTGATCTTCCTGCCATTAAAAAGCCCAGGTTCTGGAGTCAAATTGTATTGGGTCCAAATCTTGACTCTGCCATTTACTACCTGGCTATTTACCTTACAAGCCTGGACCTCCATTACCCCATTTCCCTCCAAGAGTTTTTGTGAGGGTTGAATGAGATTATACATATGAGGTGTTCAGTACATTCCTTGTACATGTAATTGTGCAGTAGCTGTTGCTGCCATTATCATCATCACCACCATCATTTCATTATTCTTATTATTTTCATAGAAGCTTGGGAAAGGAACATTCTCAAATCATCTTTCAGCTTCCAATACAGGGTCACCAGACTTCAAACAACTCCTTCACAGTTTTGCTTTGACTACTTTGGATCTGTAAGAGCAGGTGATCAGGTTCTCAGGACCCAAGACAAACAGGCAAATTATGGTGAGGGCTGGCAATGGCACTGGAGAGACTCACCTTCCTTATTTCTTGCCAGGCCTGCCTCTCACTGGCCTCAAGGCATTGATGATAACCTTATGCCATTCCCATGGGATAACTCATGGAATATCTCACTACCTCAACCATCCATTCACTTTCCAAAGGAAAAACTCTTATTATTCCAGGAAGAGTAGCAATCAATTGGTCATTTCCCTGCTCCAAGTTTCGGGACATTATTATAAGTTAAAATTAGAAGTCTCATCAGGAACTTATTTCATAAACTCTATAAACACGATTACCTATATCCAGTTTTGGTCTTTGTTTAGAATGTTATAAGTATTTTTTATAAAATGGATGGGAGAACGTATCCTGGGAAAATAGCCACATGAGGCTATGTAAAATAACTAAAAGCAAATACAATTAAAAAGTCCTCAGTTAGCACTGGCAACACTTCTAGTGCTCAACAGTCACATGTGGATAGTGCTAGGGGCGACTATATTGGACGGTGCAAATATAGAACATTTCCCTCATCACTGAAATTCCTATTAGAAATGCTCTGCTCTAGAACTCTCAAGACATATATCATGATGAAAAGCAGCAGACGCCACAGCCCATAAGCCCCACAGTGTAACTATAGTGAGCATTAAAGCAAAAGTAGGATACAGGACCAGTTCCACTCTTTCACAAATTTCTTTCTATGAGAAAACTACTAGGAAACATATTTGGACTAAACTATTTTAGCAACAGTATCAAAGATGTATCCTCCTCTGAATTCTCTGCTCTGACCTCTAGGACACAGTATATTCCTAACAATTAAGAGCACATGTTTGCAAAAAACTTGGGTTCAAATCTCTTTGCTTGGGGACCCCGAGCAAAGTGAATTCTCTCACTTCTGTTTCTTCTTCTACAAAAAGGGTGAAATAACAATATCCCTCTGAGGCTGATGTGAGAGTGAACCAAGCTGATACCGGTAAAGCATTTAGCACAGAACCTGGCAGAGTGGAGGGACCCAGTGAATGGCATCTTTAAGTAGGATACCTGACTTCAGAAGAAACTTCTGGACTCTGAATTGAGAGGCTGTTGTGTTCCCAAGCATTTTTCTCAGGGTTGGGTTTTTCTATCTTTCTTCCCATGAGATGAATGGTCTCGGCAGGCAGTGCTGTTGATCTCTGGGCATTCCTCTGTAAACAGGTCTCAAGAGGACAATCTAAAAAGAGCTGGCAAAAGCCTAATGAATCTGAAAACAGTTTAAAACAACAAAATTACTGGTGTACTATTTTTTTTTAATGTGAAACAAATATATATTAGACAAATTATTCTAGTTGCAGCAGGTAAAACCATTTGTAACTGAATACCTAGCTCTTAAAATTAAAATAATCCATATAAATTTCCTAATCCAATTAAATCCTCACAGAGACATTAGTGATTTTGATATGCTGAGGAAAATGTTTTAATTACATTTCCGAGCCAGTTGGTATACTTCATATCTCATGCTTTGATAATAAAAGTTGTCATCCAAAATCAAAACCAAAGGTCTGGAAACTGCAATCTTCGTTAAGAGGTAACAAGACTGGGACTCAAGTGTGGCAGTAGATATCAGATCTTGATCCTTTAAGCAAGTAATAAAATCTTCCCACATGGCTTCACTCCTGTTGGGAGGGACAGACATCTGACATTGGCTAATGACAGCCATCAAGAAGCCTTCCAGGTACTTCAATAGTTCCTGTCGAAGCAATTTCCATTGGGATGGCTAAAAAAGATCAGAGAATTGTAATTTATATTAGGCATTGGCCAGATGGGTGGTCATCTTGGCCTCAGGAACATTTCAGCTCTGCAGAACACTCGGAATTCTCTAAACACGTCTTGTCTTCTCATGCCTCTACACCTTAGTACAAGCTCTTCCCTTTGCCTGGAAAACTACTCAATGATGCTAGTCCTCTGTGAAGCCTTCTCAAACTCAACCATGCAGAAGGCAGCTTAGCCCCTCCCTTGCCTATCTTGGCACCTCAATCTGTATATATTAGGTCCCCATGCTAGCAGGGCTTACACTCTTTAGGCATTTGCACATCTCTATCTCCTGACTAGATCACAAGTCCATTGTGTACCCAGCCTCCAGCAAAGGGTCTGGCACCTAATAGGTGCTCCAGAAATGTGTATGAAATGACTGAAAGTGAATAAATGAAAGAATGAAGTGCTGTTACCATCCAGGGGAAAGGAGGCGCCAAAGTCAATTTCCTGCCAAAATAAAATAGGCTAAATTGTAGCAATGCTGGTTTGCCCTTGAAATGAGAAATACATATATATATTAGACAAATTATCCTAGGTGCATCAGGTAAAACCATTTGCAACTGAATAGCTCTTAAAATTAAAAATAATCCATATAAACTTCCTAATCCATTTAAATAGCAAGAGGAGCAGTTGGAAGGTCCCTGGGCCAAGACAAGAAGACCTCAGACTAACAATAGGACTGGAGTAGGATGGGGAAAGGTAGAGGAAGCAGATTCAGGGGAAGAAAATAAGTAACTAGAGAACACAAGCAATCTTGTGCTGCTCCGGGATGTGGCGAGCACTGATCTAGTTATGTGCTGAAGTCAGGGGGGAAGGCAAGAGGATGGATTACAACACACACAACAAATACGTCAGTCAAACCCATTAAAAGGGAAACAAGCATCACTTCCTAAAAGATGAGAAATTCTACTCATGGTTACTAGATGAATCCCATGGCCTTTGTCTGCAGGGGAAGAGTGGACACAAATATAATAATAAAAATGAGGGAGAAGCCCAGCAAATACAATAATCCCTGCAAAAGGCTTTTCATCTTCTCCTGAGTGGTGAAAACATATTATCAACCAAGTAAATACTCCACTACCAGGAGCCTGATACTGTATTTGGCTCATAATTAACCAAGGATGAGTGGTGAAAATATTATCAACCAAGTAAATACTCTACTATGAGGAGCCTGATACTGTATCTGGCTCATAATTAACCAAGGATGAGGAAGTAGATAAACTTTGCTGGAGAGGGCCAGAATTTTTCAGTTCATTAAATGTACTACATTTATGCACAAATATTAATAGAGTGGAATATCATATTTGCATTTGATTTGGGTGAATTTATCTATACTCAGACACTAAACGACCAAAATAACAAAGAATTTCAGAATATGTCAAAGGGCATTTGCTCTAAAGTGAGCATGACGTGGAAGACATGAATCTATTCTTCCCCCAGGTGTCTGTTTCCACATGTGTCTCCAAGGGGGTGCATCTCACTGTGCTGTGATTTGCAGACTTAACGAGAAGTATGTCTTTCCAACATACAAGCTGGTCCCTGAATGCGTCATTGCATCCAGTCGTCAACCAAGAAACAGCCATCTTTCCCGTTGCTGGCAGAGGTGGCGTTACCCCAAGGTGAACCAAGATTAAGCTTCATTCTAACGTCTTTCCAAAGTCCCAGCAGGGACTGTAGCAGTTTTGTACTTATAATTTTGTATTCTTTTCTTTAAAGAGGGCCCCCCAAATTATATAAACTTCAAGCCCTACAAATGCCTGGGTCTTCCCGTGGCTGGACAGAAAATTGACTATTTGGAATATAAGAGATTCTGTCTCAAGGGATTTTCAAGAGTACATTAACCCTGGGGGATTTCCACCTTCCACCTTGCATGCTTACTTGAGAACCTAACCCTGCCTTAAGACTCCACTGCACAGAATAGACAATACATATTTGCACGAAATATACATATAAAACACTACAATCCATCATTCTAAAACGAATGTTTTGTATCTATTTTCTGATGTTTCTACAGCCAGCTCATTCTCTCACACGTTGCAACAGCTACGTTAAACCAGCTCCACTTCCCCCGAACGCCTGTCCTCTCTGTCAAGGTTTCATCTCCCGTATCAGGCATTAGTGGGCACCCAGTAGAATCAATATAATACACACTTGTATGGACGGAAAAAGCTGGGTACATTTTATTTTGCGACAAGTCTAGGCCCCGCCCCCTTCATACTGACCAATGGCCGTGCGCTCGCTTCGTCCAGGAAGGCGTCCGGCATGACGTCATCATATGCGACAACACCGACGGCCCAGCCCCGTTCCTGTCGCAGCCGGTGGGCAAGAGCCCGCGCGAAGGTCGATTTCCCTGCTGCGGGCAGGCCGCAGAGGACGCAGAGTCCTAGCTTTCGCAGCCCTCGGCTGGCCGTCCCTCTGTCGTCCTCGCTGGTCTTCATGCTTCTCAGGGAGACGAAGTAAGCTGGGAACTTCTCCGGAACAGTCCGCCCAGCGCGCAAGCGCAGTGTCTCCCACCACCCTGCTGCGCCGCCCGGTGCCGCGTGGGAGGAAGAGGCGAGTCTTCCCGGTTCGGTGTTGCTGAGGTCACCCGAACCGCTGGCACCGACCTTTCGGTGACGCGGGTCCCGGAGCTTGGCGAGGTGACTGGAGCTGCATTTCTTAATGCCTGGACATTTCCAAACAGAGAATGGGATTAATCTTCTATTAGAATCATCCTCCCTACCCGAAACTTGCAAGCCTTTAGCTGGGTTTGAGCCTCGATTTCTCTACCATGACCCCATGATCCCCTCGCCCAGGAAAATGATAGAAGAGACTTTAAATCGTTACGGGTCATTGGAAGTTAATTACTGAAAATCAAAGAATTAGGAGGCGAAGCTGACAGTTCGACCACTGTATCCCGCTGCCCCTCCTAGATGTGAAAGGCGTCTTGAAGAATTCAAGGGCAGAGAAAAATTAGCTATTGCGCTGAAACACCACGAGTTGGCAGCAAGTGTGGGGGAATAGGGGTAGGAAAGGAACATTCGTAGAACAATTCTGCATGCATAGATCCACCCCACACACATCCTCTTCCGCCGCCAGTGCGTGCAGAGGACAATAGGTATGTGTGTGTTTAAAGTAATAATAAAGTGGGAGGGATATAAAACAAATGCCTTGTGAGGAGTGGGTGGGATGTGGTATAGAAAAACTGAATTAAGATTCTAGCTTTCACCTTATTTCTTTTTACCCATAAGGGGTGTACTCAGTGTGTGTTCAAAATGTGAACAAGTGAGGATACAGTCACTGTATTCTGGGGTAAAAAACAACCAGTAATCCAGTGCTAAAGCCTATACAATTTGTCATTACATAGCACATCCACATACACTACCTCTTTCTTTCTCTTGGATTGCAGGGTAAGGACATTGAATTAAACGTACTCTTCATTTCATAGCGCTTTATTGTGATTGCCCAGTGGAAAGCCCCTCTGAATTTATTTTTCTCTTTTATCCCCCATATTCCACACCCTTCCTCCCCCCTTCAATGAGATAAATATAACTACAAATGTAGAAAGTTTACACTTGGCTGTTCACATTATGGTACATAAAAAAGCACAGCTATTAGAGATAAAGCTGGTGGAAAGGATTCTATGTCTTCCCCTTAACCTGTAATCTAATAGTACAACATATCTCTGAAAGGACTTTGATAAACTTCTGTCACATTCTATCATTTGCATAAAGATGGGTACTTTCTGTGGGAAACCTGCAATTTTCAAAATTAGTTGTCAGCGTGTTATGTAGATTTTTTTGTTATGTAGATTTTGATGGGTTATTTCTTCAGAATGTGCATGTGTCACAAAAGCATAACAAAAAAATAAAAAACAAATCCTACAGTTGATTTAGCTTGGATGCCATTTTCATTCATTATTAACTTATAAATGAAGAGTTGGTTCTTCTAGGTTTTCTTTGAAGACAATAGGTAAACAATATAACTCACTGTCACAGTTGCACAGTGAGGATGGAACAACCCCATGAACGGGATCCATTAAGGAAGTCCATTTTAAGCCAGGACGGATTTTTCCGTAGATACCATCTGACTCATGCTGGTAACCTTTTCAATCCTGTCTTCACCATATTCATTCATGTTAAAGTACATTACTGCAGAACCAAGCAGAACAAGGTTGTGGGCTTTTTTTTTTAATTAGGAAAATGCAACCCATATACATGGCTCAATGGATAGAGCTCCCGTTTACCATATGGGAGGCCCCGGGTTCGCTTCCCGGTGCCTCCTTGTGAGGGCAGGCCGGCCCGCGCGGCCCGGTGGGCTGATGCAGTAAGACCTCACAACAGGAAGCGGGTGTGGCTCAATCGACAGGGCCCGTTTACCATGTGTGAGGCCCCTGGTTCGCTTCCCGGGGCCTCCTTGTGAGGGCAGGCCGGCCTGCGCGGCGCGATGGGCTGATGCAGCGGGACCTCACGGCAAGGGGGAGATAAGCAGACACGGAGAAAACACACAGCGAATGGACACAGCAAGCACAAGCAGCAAGTGGGGGATAAATAAATAAATAAATAAATCTTTAAAAAAAAAAAAAGCTCTTTGGAGTTTTCAATAATTTAACGGTGTAAAGGGATCCTGGGGCCAAAGTGTTTTGGAACCTCAGTTCTAAGGCATACACAGCAACAAGACTTGATTACATGTTTCCTACTCACCTAACCCCTATCTTTTTTTTTTTCTTTTTTAATATTTTACCCCACCTTTTTTAAGCTTTACAAGACAGTAACAAAAATAATGCAAAACCCAAACAGAGAACGTCAACATACTCCCCACCCAGATACTAAGATCCAACAGTTTTTTTTTTACTTTTTTCCCGAAAACTGTACTTACTCTACCCTCACATTTGAAAAACTGATTATAGAATTCTAGGTTCAAAGTTACTTTGTTTAGGAATTTTTTTTTATTAGAGAAGTTGTAGGTTTACAGAAAAATCATGCATAAAATACAGAGTTCCCATATACCACCCATTTTAGTTTCCTAGGCTGCTCAAGCAAATACCATGAAACGGGTCAGGTTAAACAATGGGAATTAATTTGCTCACAGTTTGAGGCTGGGAAAAGTCCAAATCAAGGTGTTGTCAAGGTGATGTTTACTTTCTGAAGACTATGGTGGTCTGGAGCTGGTGATTGGCAATCTTTGGTCTTTACCTTGTCACAATGCGTGACACATGGTGGTGTCTCTTGATCTCCCTTCTTTTCTGGGGTCCGTTGATGTTCAGATTCTTGCTTCCTGTGGCTTTCTCTCTGTATCTCATTCCGCTTATAAAGTTTTCCAGTAATAGGATTAAGACCCATCCTGACTTAGGTGGGCCACACCTTAACTGAAGTAACCTCATTAAAAGATCCAATCCTATTTATAGTGGGTTCACACATACAAGGATGGATTAAATTTAAGAATATGTTTTTCTCGGGCATATACAGCTTCAAACTACCACAACACCCTATTATTAACACCTTGCATTAGTGTGGTACATTTGTTACAGTTCATGAAAGAACATTTTTATAATTGTATTATTATTATTTTTTAGGAGCTATGAGGGATTGAACCCAGAACTTTGTACGTGGGAAGCAGGTGCCCAACCACTTGGGTATATCCGCTCCCCAATGAGAGTTGGTTTTTTAGTTTGTTTTTAGGAGGTACTGGAGCTCGAACCCATGACTTCATATATGAGAAACAGGCGCTCAACCACTTGAGCTACATCTGCTCCCTAATTGTACTATTCATTATAGCAAATCATTTACAATAGGGCCAATAACTTTTAATACTTTGCCACATTTGCTGTATCATTCTATCTGTGTCTGTCTATCCATCCATCCATCTATCTGTCATCTAGCTAGCTATTTATGTATTTATTTACTTTTAAAATTGAGATGGGGAGTGGATGTAGCTCAAGTGGTTGAGCAGCTGCTTCCCATGTATGAGTTCCCGGGTTTGATCCCCAGTACCTCCTAAAAACAAAAAACAAGCAAACAAACAAAAAACCCATCTTGGGGTTGCCAGTGTAGCTCAGTGGTTGAGCACCAGCTTCCCACATAAGAGGTCCTGGGTTCAATCCCTGGCCCTGGTACCACAAAAATAAAAAAAAATTTTGAGAGGAAGTTGTAAACATAATGCTCCTTAAACACTTAATACTTTCATGTACATTTCCTAAGAACAAATATATTCACTTAAGTAACCCCTTAAAGTACAGTTATCAAGTTTAAGAAATTTAACATTGATGTAACGCTTATAGTCTAGATATTTCAGTTTTTTCATGTGTCCTAATTGCTTTTGGGCCTTTTCTCCTCCATTATTAGTTCTATTCCAGGATCATGGATTGTATATAATAGTCATTTTCTCTTTAGTCACTCTTTCTTGAAAAAAAAAATTATAGAAATATATATACAACATAAATTTTCCCATCTCAACCATTCCCAATCATGGCATTCAGTGGAATTATCACATTCACAATATTGCATCACCCTCACCATCATGCATTGCCATAACTTTCTCAGTACCCGTTGATTCCCTAACTCTATAACCATCTCATTGGGTTTGATATCAACTTATCTTCAATAACATGCACAAACTATGTTTCTATACCTCTGTCCCCCCACCTTTATGTATTCTTGTCACAAATTCCAGGTTTATATATTATGAGTCCAAAACCACTGATTTCTCATTACTTTTTATGCATTTGTATTTTAGATATTGTAGGAAGTAAAAAAGTGGAGTTACAAATTAAAAATATAGTAGAACATTCATTTATTTTACCTGGTTACCTCTCCTGGAGAACTTTCGTTCTTTTTAAAAAATATGTTTTTATTAGAGAAGTTGTGAACTTACAAAACAATCATGCATATGTATGAAATTCCATTGTACACTACATTATTGTGGAACATTTGTTACAAATTGTGAGATAATATCATCAAACTATTATTGCTAACTATGGTCTATAGCATACATTTGGTATATTTTTTCCAACTCCCCCATTATTAACACTGTACATCTTTGGCATTGAGCAAGAATATTACAGTATTGCTGTAAACCATAGTCCATAGGTTACCTTTATTGTAGTTTCCCCATGCTTCTCCACATTCTCACCACCTTGCAATAGTGATATACATTTGTTCTACCTCATAGGACATTCTTGTATTTGTACTATTAACCACAATTCTCATCCACCTCTGGGTTCATTTTGTTATTCAGTCCCTAGATTATTCTCTAGCTTTCTTTCAATTGACATTTACATCCCTAGACTACCCTTTTCAGCCATAATCCCATTTATAAACCAGCTGTGTTAGTTCTACTCATTGTAATGTGTTACCATCAACTCTATCTATTTCCACACTTTTACAGTCAAGTTCATTAAAACTTCTACATACATTAAGCATCACTACACCTTAGCCCTCCTCTTATCTCCTAATAACCTGTATTCTAGGATTTAACAATGTGTTTATTCTTTGTTATTTAGTTCATATTAGTGAGAGCATGCAATATTTGTCCTTTTGTGTCTGGCTTATTTCACTTAACATAATGTCTTCAAGGTTCATCCATGTTATCATATGTGTCCCAATTTCATTTCTTCTTACAGCAGCATAGTACTCCATCGTATGTATATACTACTTTTTTGTTTATCCATTCATTGGTTAATGAACACTTGGGTTGTTTCCATCTTTTGGCAATTGTGAATAACGCCGCTTTGGACATCGGTGTGCAAATGTCTGTTCGCGTCAGTTTTCAGTTCTTCTGGATATATTCCTAGTAGAGGAATTGCTGGATCATATGGCAGTTCTATATTTAGCTTTTGAGGAACTGTCAAACTGTGTTCTGCAGAGGCTGCACCATTTTACATTCCACCAACAGTTAAGGAGTTCCTCTT
Source organism: Cabassous unicinctus (assembly GCA_029593785.1). NCBI lineage: Eukaryota > Metazoa > Chordata > Mammalia > Cingulata > Chlamyphoridae > Cabassous > Cabassous unicinctus. Next base: position 2,217 of record JAQZBX010016421.1, on the reverse strand, counting down.
TTTCCACATCTTCTCCAGCACTTGTTGTTTTCTGTTTTTTAAATGATGGCCATTCTATGTGGTATAAGGTAATATCTCATTGTCATTTTGATTTGTATTTCTCAATAGCTAGTGATATGGAACATTTTTTCATGTCCTTTTTGGCATTTTGTATTTCCTCTTTGGAGAAATGTCTATCTAAATCTTTTGCCCATTTTTTAATTGGATTGCTTGCTCTTTCATTGTTGAGTTGTATGGTCTCTTTATATAGAATGGAAATCAAGCCCTTATCAGATATGTGATTTCCAAATATTTTCTCCCATTGAATGGGCTTCTTTTCCAACTTCTTAACGAAGTCCTTTGAACCACAAAAGTGTTTAAATTTGAGGAGGTCATGTTTTCTTTCATTGCTCATGCTTTCAGTGTAAGGTTTAAGAAACCACCACCTACCACCAGATATTGAAGATGTTTCCCTATATTTTATTCTAGGAGCTTTATGGTTCTAGCTTTTATATTTAGATCCTTGATCCATTTTGAGTTAATTTTTGTGTAAGGTGTGAGATGGGGGTCCTCTTTCCTTCTTTTGTCAAAACTGGATATACAGTTCTCCCAGCACCATTTGTTGAATACACTATTCTGCCCCAGCTGGGTGGGTTTGACAGCCTCGTCAAAAATCACTTGGCCATAGATGTGAGGGTCTGTTTCTGAACCATCAGTTTGGTCCATTGCTGTATGTGTCTATCTTTATGCCAGTACCATGCTGTTGTTTTTTTTCACCATTGTATCTAGATAATATGATTTACAGTCCCGAAGTGAGAGTCCTCCAACTTTGCTCTTCCTTTTTAAGATGATTCTAGCTATTCAATGCCCCTTACCCTTCTAAATAAATTTGATAATTGTGTTCTATTTCTCTAAAAAATGCTGGTGGGTTTTTTAAATCAGGATTGCATTGAATCTGTATATCAATTTGGGTAGAATTGACAGCTTAACGATATTTAGTCTTCCAATCCATTAGCACAGAATGTTCTTCCACTTATTTAGGTCTTTTTTGAGTTCTTTTAGCAATGCATTGCAGTTATCTGAATACAAGTGCTTTACACTCTTGGTTGGGTTTATTCCTAAATGTTTGATCCTTTTAGTAGCTATTGTAAATGGAATTTTTCCCCACACTTCCTCCTCAGATTGCGCATTTCTAGTGTATAAAACACTACTGATTTTTGTGTATTAGTCTTGTATCCTGCCACTCTGCTGACATGGTTTATTAGCTCTAGCAGCTTTGCTGTAGATTTTTTGGGGGACTTTCTAGGTATAGGGTCATACCATCTGTGAATAGCTAAAGTTTTACTTCTTCCTTTCCGACTTGTAGGCCTTTTATTTCTTTTCCTTGCCTGCTTGCTCTAGCTGGAACCTCTAGCACTATATTGAACAACATTGGTGACAGTGGGCGTCCTTGTCTTGTCCCCGATCTCAACGGGGACAGCTTTCAGTCTTTCAGCATTGAGTACAATGTTATCTGTGGGTTTTTCGTATATGGCCTTTATCATGTTGAGAAAGTTTCCTTCAATTCCTATCTTTCTCAGTATTTTTATCAAGAAAGGATGCTATATTTTGTCAAATGCCTTTTCTGTGTCAATCAATAGGATCATGCGATTTTTCTTCTGTGACTTATTAGTGTCGTATATTACGCTGATTGGTTTTCTTGTGTTGAACCACCCTTGCGTGCCTGGTATAAAACCCAATTGATCATGATGAATAATTTTTTTAATGTGTTGTTGGATTTGATTAGCAAGTATTTTGTTGAGGATTTTTGCATCCGTATTCATTAGGGAAATGGGTTTGTAATTTTCTTTTTCATAGTATCTTTATCTGGCTTTGGTATTAGGGTGATATTCGCGTCATTGAATGAGTTTGGTGGTGTTCTTTCCTGTTCAATTTTTTGGAAGAGCTTGAACAAGACTGGTATTAGATCGTCTTTGAATGATTGGTAAAATTCACCTGTGAAGTCAGCTGGTCCCGGGTTTTTCATCTTTGGAATGTTTTAGATGACTTTTTCAATCTCTCCACTTGTGATTGATTTGTTGAGGTCTTCTATTTCTTCTAGGGTCAGTGTAGGTGGTTTGTGTGTTTGTAGGAATTTGTCCATCTCCTCTACATTGTTTAGTTTTTTGGTATACAGTTGTTCATAGTATCCTTTTATGATCTCTCTTATTTTTGCAGGGTCAGTGGTAATGTCCCCCC